>CATIWR010200005.1:0-30879 GCA_949677035.1 Omphalea diandra | reverse complement strand
AAAACACTTGTAAAAGGTTTTTTGTGTGAGCCTGTAAAACACAAGTTGTAAGGTTTAGTGTGAGCCTAAACACTAAGTTGAGTGTGAGCTTGTAAAACACTAGTGATTGAGTGAAATACCCAATTGGTGAATTGGGGAGTGCACGTAGGGTTGGTTAATACCCGAACCACTATAAAACTCTTGTGTTCATTCTTCTCCTACCCTTTCTCTAATCTTTCATTCATGTGTGTTTCCTCCAAAATTAAAAGTTCAAATTTCCCACCAATTCAACCCCCTCCTTCTTGGTGCACTAGGGCCAACAATCTGCATTTCCTTCACTCCTCAGTTCTTAAACCTTGCCTACATTCTTTCCTTATTTTCTAATGTTCACCTCACTCATAGGACTTATAAGATCATCAACATCTTTTTCAACTATTGAAGAAGTGGGTCAGATTCATCAAATACAACATGCATAGACTCTTCTACAATAAGTGTTCTCTTGTTGAATACTCTATACCCTTTGTTGGAGCATCTAAGGAAAATTTCTTCATCAGATTTAGTGTCAAAATTGCTAAAGTTGTCTTTAGTGTTTAGAATAAAACACTTGCAAACAAAGACTTTAAAGTATGCAATCTTGGGCTTTCTATTGTTCCACAACTCTTATGGAGTTTTCTTCAATAAGGGTCTCACTAAGACTCTATTTAAGATATGACATGAAGTGTTAATAGCTTCAACCTAAAAATACTTAAGAAGACTATACTCATTTAACATGGTTCTAGCCATTTCTTAAAGAGTTCTATTCTTCTTTGGACCCACACCATTCTGTAACGGTGTTTTAGGAGTTGAGAAGTTGTGTGACATACCATACTAATCACAAAAGCTATGAAACCTAGCATTCTCAAACTCTCCTTCATGGTCGTTTATAATAGAAGAGATTTTCAAATCCTTTTGGTTTTGAATTCTCTTTCCAAAGGTCTTAAAAGCATCAAAATAAAAGTCCTTGTGAGGGAGGAATAACACTAAAGTACATTTAGAGTAATCATCTATTATGACAAATGCATAATGCATACCTCCCAAGCTAGATACTCTAATGGGTCCAAACATATCCATGTGAAGCAAATGTAAAGTCTAGAAGAACTTACCTTGTCCTTGGTTTCGGATGAAGATTTAACTTATTTCTCGTTTTGACTTGCTTGACAAACTCCTTCTTTTGCAAACTTTATTTCAGGTAGACCTTCAACCAAGTTTCTTCATTTTATATTATTAAAGAGCTCCATGCTAACATGTCCTAGCCTCTTATGCCAATTTTTGCCTTTATCCGCTAGAGACTAGACACTTTGCATTATGGTTAATGATAGAATTTAAATTAATGACATAAATATTATGAATTCACATAGCAATGAATAAAATTTTGTTATCACTCATCCTGACACATAGCATAATATGGTTCAAATATAACTCTAAGGCCTTTGTCATAAAGTTGACTTATACTCAGTAGATTATGTTTGGGTCCATCAACAAGCAATACTTTATCAATGATAGGTAAGTCGACATCATTTCTAACTTTACCTATGCCAATGATTTTAGCTTTACCATTATCTTCAAAAGATACATTTCCAAGTCCTTCTATTTTCTCTAATTGCGTGAAGAACTTCCTTTCTCTCTTATGTCTTTGAACATCCATTATCAAGATACTGCTTTTTACTTTCCAAATTAGGATTTCAAGCACATCTATAAAACAAAGGGAATCAAGTCTTAGTTACCCAAATATACTTAGGTCCTAGAGGGTTAGCTTTTACCATTTGCTCATCATGCCTTATAGAATGGAAGTCATATGCAATTTGGCCATATAAACCACCATAAAAAAGGTGACCATTATAGTGAGCTATTGTCCTATTTTTAGGTGGAGCATGCACATAATGTTTGTAAGAATTATAACTCCTTTAAGCCATATTTCTAGGAATGTTTCTCATGTGAAGAATTCTTTTATGTGGTGTGTATCTATATCCATGTTTATGCTAATTTCTTTGCTTTTAGGCACTTTACCTCTTAGGATTATATAAATGATACATATACAAAAATTTTATTGTAGGAGGAGCATGTCTCAATTGTGAGTGAACATGTTATAACTTAGTCTTTATGCCATTTATCTTAGCATTTCCCTTCTTATGAACTTTTGGCATTCTAATGGGTTAGGTATAATAACTTCCTTAGCCTTAATAAAGGTTATTTTGGAAGTAGAAGGAGCAGTAAAAATAGAAATATTATATCCTAATCCATGCTTAATGGATGAGCTCCGTTGAATCTGAAGGATGGAGTCTAATTTCTCTTTTCCTTTGATAAATTTATTGAGGCTATCCATAAGCAAAGAATTCTAAGCTGTGAGAGACTCAACCTCCTTAGCTAGAGTCTTTTGACTCTTAGCACAATCTTTTAAAGATTTGCTCTCTTTCATAAGATAAGAGGTGCTAGACTTGAGAGTCTCAACTTTCAATGTGAGCTTGGTAATAATCGAATACAACTCATCTTTAGAGTAAGAACCAAAAGGATTTACCTCATGGTCACCATCGTTGTCACTATCATTGCTGGAGGAGTGCTTACTTAAGGACTCATCTGATTTCTCCTTAGTTTCCATTAAATAAAGGTTGGACAACTCCTTTCTTGTATCCTCCTTATTTGGTTCAAAGTAACTAGCATCATCCTAAGTAGCTTCATACACTTCATTTTCTATCTTTGAGGTGTATTTTCTAGTAGGGAAGTTTGCACTTTTTCAACTTAGGATAATCTAACTTTATGTGCCCTCTACTTGATTTTCTTCTTGTATCTCTTTTCCTTTCTTGTTCTTTTCATTTGAGAGAAATCCCTTTATTTGTGATGACGGTAAGGTGCTCATCTTCACTACTATCTTCATCATCATTAGAAGAATAATAAGATGTTAGAAAACAAAAAGTAGATGGGGATTCAAAGCACACCTCTTTAGCTTTTAAGGCTAATAATTTCTTTCTTACTTTAATATTTTCAGATGGTTTCCCAAAAGTGATTTCATGGGTCAATAGCTTTCCTATGAGCTCATCCAGTGACAGGGCTTCCAGTTTATTTGCTTCCTCTATTGCTGTCCTTTTGGCTTCCCACCTATCTTTAGGAAGTGTTCTCAAAATCTTTGCTACCATGTCCAAATTATAGTAGGAATTCCCAAGAGTTTCAGAGTGCCCACTATGTCAATAAACCTATTGTACATCTTAGTGATGGTTTCATCATGTTGGTATATAAATGTTTCATACATGTATGTATGCATTTGTATCTATTTCTTCTTGACTTCACTATTTCTTCATTTTGAGTTTGCAATGTGTCCCATATTTCTTTTACAGATGTACACATTTGCAACTTAGCATACTGAGATTTGTGGATTGTATAGAAGAGAACATGCATTGCTCGTCTATTCTTCAAATTTACCTTCTTTCTTTAGTTATCCATTCACTTTTAGGCTTAGGTACTAAAACATTTCTAACTAGTTTTATTGGAACTTCTCTTCCTTCTTCAACAATGTCCTATACATCTATGTTTTCACTATGAAGAAAGATCTCCATATGGTTTTCCCAATACCCGTAGTGATCTTCATTGAAGAAAGGTAGCTTGTGGACTAATTGTGATTCTTCATGACTTGTCAAGATCTTTACTCTGAGCACTTAAGTTTTGATGAAAAGACTAGCTCTTATACTAATTATTATCCCTTAGTGCCTTAGAAAGGGGGTTGAATAGGGCAATGACAAGTAATTACAAATAAAAACAAATGCAAAAATGATGAAGAATTAAGACAAACAATTTATAGAGGTTTGACACAACCTACTTACATCCTCTCCTAAAGCCTTTCACTATCTAGATAGCTTATAGGTGTTATCAACTACCTTTGCAATAGTAGTTTTTGGGCATTATCAAGCCGTTATAAGTATACTTATGAGTGTTAGACTATTTTCAAAAGTAGTTTACAAGTACTACCTTAAACCTTTCATAGCATATGGTTATAGATCCTCTAAGATCTTCTAAACAAAGATTTTCTCAAATGAAATTACAACTTAGAAAGATTGTGAAAAGCTCTCTTACTCAAGCAATAATCATTCTAGAATACACTCACAAAGTATGCTTGATTTGGTTAAGAGTTTTGAGAGAAGTCTGAAAGCTTATTCTTCAAACTCTTTTTAAAGAGAGTTCTTTTAAACTTTGGCAATGATCTTCTCTTATAAGCTAGATCACTCTTGTTTCACCAATTTTATTCAATGATAGCTTTCACTACAGAAATACTAGCTTTTTGAATGTTTTCTCTTTTATTTCTACTATGAGAGGGTCCTTTTATAGACAAAGGCATGGAACTAGCCATTAGAAAGAAGGTTGTCACTTCATGTCACTAAAGTAAACACTAAATGCCTATTAAAAATTCTCCACACCTATTGTTCGGTCATCATCTAGGTGATTTTCAAACAAAATATAATTTCAATCGTCATTTTTACTATCGAAATGTCTGTTAGAACTAGCAATTAGAGAGAGATTTGCTTAAACGCTTCTCTTTTGACTTTCTCAATTTTTTATTCAATAACTCTTCAACCGTTGTTGGTAATTCTCAATACCTATTGGAATTCGACTTTAACTCATGTTAAGATATAAACAATGCTCGTTGTAAGTTTCTAGGAGGATGTGAACTTGATGCTCTATTTTTTAAGATTTTCAACAGTACTTCAACGACTATTGGTGAACTTTCAATGCTCGTTGAAAGTGATCTCAATGCCTATTACATTTTTTAGAGTGTATCGTTGAAGGGTCCAGAGATCTTAACTCTACTTAGGAACTTCTCTAACATCTGTATCGAGATCTTGAGAATTTTGCTTGAATTAAGTCACTTGGTCTAACGCTTATTATGAAAATGTGACACCTGTTGAGATGTCTAGATCCACGCATATTGCAAAGAGGCTTGCACAACTCAAGTGATTGAGGAGTCCAACATTTTTTTTGTTTTAAGAAAAATGCTAATTAAGAGGCCTAGAAGACTTTACTCATACTTGGGTGTCATTTTAATGCCCACTAAACACTTTGGACAAAGCTTAGCTTTTAGTTGTGTTTGTAATCATCAAAACAAGCTTGCTTCACCATTCTCCCAAGTTAGGTTCAATAGAATCCTACTAAAATAAAGTACAGCTGCATTAAGTATCCCTTTCACCCAAATAGCTTACTTGTATATAGCTATAGCTTTTTCTCTTTTTCTTTAAGCTACCTCATTAATTCATCAACTAGGTTGTCAGATATCACCTATCAACCTTCAGAATGGCTAATTTTTTCTCGGCTAGTATATCAATTTTAGCCAGATCTTTCTTTAGTTGGGCATTTTTTGTAACTAAAGCCCTAACCTTACTACAATGACCAACAACTCGACCCCTTATATCCTAAATGATTTGAGCAATCTACACAAGCTCAAACTCATTAAAAAAAAATAAGAAATAACAAAGATAGGGAAAAAAGGATAATAAAGAAATAGAAATAAATACTTGAAGGGCCAATGAAATAAGTAGGGTTAGGGCAACATAATCACTATAGGCCAAGAAACACTTCTTATTGACAAGCAAAAAATTTTAAACATTAAGGAATCAAGAAATGTAGACCTAAAGAACAAAAGCCTTATTATTAAACTTCTTCTCAATCAAGCCTCGAATATCAAGCTTTAATTTTGAAGAGGACTCAAGGTAGGTCTAGGATCATTTTTTTTCAATGACCTACTCAGTTCCCTTGACATTAATAGTCAGGAAAGGTAGCAAGATACTCCTACCTTTAAAATAGTAAATTTTATCTTCTTAACCTTCCCTTTCTTTAAGGTTTAAATGGTTGTTTAATATCCATTCCTTTATATAAGTAATGAGCACTTGTTGAGTTAATGGGTAGTGTTATACACATACACACACACATAATGCATTTGTAAAAGTTGACTAGGAGTGGGATATACCATAATTAAAGGCACTTGTTGTAAATAGAATATATACTTTAATGAGAAAATATTTACCTTGTTTGTCAACCTTCCACTAATGTAAAAGGGTCAAAAAAGAGTCCTTACACAAGTATTTATTAATTAATAATAACATATCCTTAATCCTTTTCATCTCTTACCATCTTATAACATTCAATTCTCTCTGTCTCTCTTTCTCTCTCTTTTCACACACACATCTCTCTCTATGTGTGTGTGTGTATGTGTATTGTTATCCCTTAATACCGTAGAAGGGGGTTGAATATGGCAATGACAAGTAATAAAAAAATAAGAATAAGTGCAAAAATAATGAAGAATCAAGACAATCAATTTATAGAGATTCGGCACAACCTACCTACGTTCTCTCTATTAATATTCCCACTAGAGCATTTCACTATCTAGAAAGCTTATAGGTGCTATCAACTATCTTTATAATAGTAGTTTTAGGGCACTACCAAGCCATTGCAAGTAGACTTACGGATGCTAATAAGATTGTTTCCCAAAGTAGTTTATAGATGTTACCTTAAACCTTTCACAGAGTATGATTTTAGATCTCTTAACCAAAGGTTTTTTTCAAATGATATTACAACTTAGAAAGTTAAGAAAAACTCTTTCACTCAAGCAATAAACAATTCAGAATACATTTATAAGCTATGTTTGATTTGCTTGAAAGTTTTGAGAGAAGGTCTGAAGCTTATTCTTCAAACTCTATTTTTGAAGATAGCTCTCGCAAGCTTTGGTAAAGATCTTACCTTGTAATCTAGGTCACTTTTGTTTCACCCTTTTTATTTAAGGATAACTTTCATTATAAAGGGTAGCTTTCATTATAAAAGTACTCACTTTATGAACATTTTCTCTTTTTTGTTTCTGTTGTGAGAGGGTTCTTTTATATGTAAGGACATGGAACTAACTGTTAGAAATAAGGTTGTCACTTCATGTCACTAGAGTAGGCACTCAATGCCTATTGGACATTCTCCATGCATGTTGTTCAGTCATCAATTTGGTGATTTTCAAACAAAATACAACTTTAATTGTCGTTGGCACTATTGGAAAGCCCATTGAAACTAGCTATTAGAAATAGATTTGCCTAAACACTCCTCTTTTGACTTTCTTAATTATTTATTCAACAACTCTTCAATGGTTATTGGCAATTCTCAATGCCTATTGGAATTCAACCTCAACTCCTATTGAGATATGAACAATGCTCGTTGCAAATTTTTAGGAGAATGTAAACTTGATGCTCTATTTTTTAAGATTTTCAATAGTACTTCAATAGTTGTTGTTGAACTTCCAATGCCCGTTGAAAATGATCTTAATGCTTGTTACATTTTTTTAGAATGTTTCATTAGAGGGTCAAAAGAACTTAGCTCTGTTTGGAAACTTCTCCAACACCCATTAGTAGAATCTAATGGTCATGTTGAGATCTTAAGAATTTTGCTCAAATCAAGCTACTTGATCTAACACCTGTTGAGATGTCAAGAGCCACAGCCGTTGCGAAATTGCAATGCTAGTTATGAAGATCAAATTGTACAACTCAAGTGATTGAGTTATCTAGTGCCTATTATGCTTGACAAAAATGCTGGTTGAGAAGTCTAGAAGACTTTACTCATATTTAGGTGTCATTTCAACACTTGTTAAGATCTTGTATTGCCCATTGTTGGAGTAACAACACTTGTTGAAATATGGCAATGCTCGTTGGATTTGAATACTTAAAGTTTTCACCCTAGCTCTTTTTTACAAACATCTTTGGTCAACAAATTGATGTACGTACAAGATTTTACAGAAACAACTTAGATAAAGGTTAGTTTTTAGATGTGTTTACAATCATCAAAACAAACTAGGTTCATCATTCTCCCTAAGTTGGGTTTGATATTTTTCCCCTTTTTAATGATGATAAACAATTTATCAAAGTGAATCAAAGTTGTAAAAATGAAAAGTGTACATCATATAATAGAGTTAATTAGATTCTAACTCATCTTTAAGTATATCAAAATATCAAACAATATGATTTACCACTAAGTGCATAAGTTATAACAATATGTTCATATTACTCCCCCTTAATTTCATATTATTTGCATTATTATAACAAGTTCTCATATCAAGTTCTTTTTCATAATAAGTTCACATGTATACTCCCCTTTGTATATCAAGTCATTATCATACAAATACTTTATTACTTCTCCTTCTTTACATATACATATAACTTTTACATATCACATTTTTCATTTGCCTTTCTCCATCTCTTCTTATTGTTTACACATACATTTACCTTTTCCTTTACCTTTGGTATATCATCCTTCTCCTTCTCTGGTACTACCTTCCCCTTTACCTTTTACACATACATTTACCTTTTCATTTACCTTTGGTATATCATCCTTCTCTTTATTTTGTATTACCATTTCATTTACCATCTCTCCTTTTTTTATTATAAAAAAGAAACAGATAAGAATTGCAATAGCAAAGGAAATGGAATTAGATAAAAATATAAATAGAAAGAGTTAACATTTTATTGCATTAAAAATGTTGTCCATTACATAAATTGTTTTTGAGAAAGAAAATAAAGATAAAAGAAATGAAATAAAGTAAATATGCAATATGATGGGGTAGGAAAATTGGTTTGAGTTAAGGGTTCTAGGGATGGTTTTAAGTTTTGTCCTTAGGCTTATTTGTTGCATTTGTCTCCATTGGAGTACTTGGAGTCCCTGGTTGCAAGTTCAACCCTTTCACTATCCAATCTAAAGTCTACTTAATATCCTTTATGTCCCTTTAAAGTTTTTACACTTTAGATGTAGGGAAATAGTAAAAGATTCAATCCTTTGGACTGTATTGGAAATGGTCTCTAGTTGCTCAAGAACCTTTCTTTCAAAGATAATGATAGATGAACTAAATGTAGTAGAAGCAAGAGCACTTATTCTAATCCCTTCTACTATTACAATCCCTGTTCTTATTGCTTCCTTAATGTCCTCATTTTCCTCTTCCTGTTGAGGAGTCTCTCTTTCTTTTGGTACTCTCTTAATTAAACTACAGTCCAATCTTTGTAAGATCCCTACGTTGAGAAGCATCTTCTCACTGATAGATTTAATGTGTGGCAACTTCTCCAACACAATGTTTTTCTCTTCCAGTTCATTCTCTGTTTTAGGGGAATGGCTTTCATATACTTGGTAATTCTTATGATGTAGTGACCTATCACAAACTCATTGGCTTTGTCCATCCGTCCATTTATCCTTTGCATCAAGAATAATGGAGTGTTGATCTTTTTGTTTGCTCTTCATACACCAAAGATGGAATAAGTCAGTGATTATGCAATTGTCATTTGACTGAGCTCTCCCATTTATATTCCATGTGATGAATTTAGATGGGCTATTCTCAAGGTTTGACTTTTAATTTTTGATGCCTTGTTGTTGTTGTTGAAATTGCTCCTACCTTTTGTGATGGATTTCCAGAATTGGTTCATGTTAACTTTGAATGTTGGAGGAGGTTTTATTATCTCTAAGGTATTAGTATCAAATTACTTTACCAAATTGTTTAGCCTTAATGTATACTTCTTTCCAAAAAGTATAAAATTGATCAAACCTTTTTTATCATAGACATGGCAGTCACTAGCTAAAACTTCCAATATTGGAGGAACTCCATGGTAAGCTTTAGATAGGAGGGTTCCTTGATGTGACAAAAAAAACTCTCATTTAATTCCCACCATAAACTCTTCCACCTTATTTATCAGGCCAAGATCACTCCACTCAAGAAACTTTCCACCTTCTAAGTGCCTCTTTAACAACTTGACAGCATAATCATTCTCTTTTTTAGTCTTAAGATGGAACTATTTAAGAAAGGGAGGAATATGCTTTGTTTTTGACACTTTTCCATTCCCTTTGGGTTATAAAACAAATTTTGATTTCTTGGATGAATGTTATGTTAAGGATGGTTTTGTAGTTCATTTCTTTTACTAGGCAATCATGGAGACCAGATTCTTTACAATATCAAAGTTAGAGGAGGAGGAAGGTTGAGGGTTTTTATATGCTGATTGATTGTACCTCTTGGTTGAGTCTGGTTTGGATGTCATTGATTGAGTGTTTGAGTTTTGATGTAAGGGAATATGTAGAAAAACTAAAAACAACAAAAGTGTGAGAGAAGAGAGAATAGAAGATAGTAAAACATAAAGTAAACTGATTTTAGAGTTAAAGAGGGTTTATATAGAAGTTCAATAAGCTCCCCTATTTTTCAAAATATGACTGTTAAGAGTGTTCAACAGCTGTTGGAGACGACTATTATTTTGCTCAAGCAAGTGTTCTTCATCCAATGATGGTGGCTGCTCGCAATGGCCATTGGGTGAAGAATAATGGTGGTTGGAAATACATAAAGATTGGAAGGACTAACAAAAGCAAAACAAGGAACATACAAATAGCACAGCAGTCATTAGGAAGCACGCAATGGTCGTTGGGAAAGTTTAAAACTAATTTTTCAAAGATGCAACAATTTTGAAAACTTAACTGATGAACATTATTAATCAAACTCAATGATATAGTCATGAATTCAATTAATATAAGGACATTTTGATCAAGATTATACACAATTAAAATCTTTAGTGTATTGAACCTAAAGACTTTAATAATAATCAATTCAAGCAACATAATCAAGTATCAACAAACAATAATCATACATAGATTGACAAAGATGATGAAAAAGAACATGTTGAAGTTAATCCAAAGTATTCCCATTAATCATGCCAAGTCATCTTTTGATAAATTGCATCCTTTTATCACAAAGAGGTTTAGTGAAAATATCTACCAATTGATGGTTAGTATCAACAAATTCTAACACAATATTACCATTATAAGTGTGATCCCTAAGAAAATGATGTCTAATGTTTATGCTTGCTCCTAGAATGTTATATGGGATTCTTAGACAAATTGATGGCACTAGTGTTATCACACTTAATGGTGACTTGATTTACTATTACTTTATAATCAAGAAGTTGTTGCTTTATCCATAAGATTTGAGCAAAACAAAGACTAGTTGTCACATACTCAACTTCAACAGTTGATAAAGTAACTAAGTTTTGTTTTTTCTACTCCAAGACACTAAGCACTAACCAAGTAATTTACATGTGCCTATAGTACTCATTCTATCTAAGGTACACCCAACAAAATCAACATTAGAAAATGTATTCAATTTAAATGAAGAAATTTTAGGATACCAAAGTACTAAGTTGGGAGTACGAACAAGGTATTTGAGTATGTGTTTCACAATATGCAAACGAGACTCCTTAGGATTAGATTGATATCTAGCACATAAGTAAATATTGAACATAATATCAGACCTAGAGGCCAAGAGATAGAGTAAACTACAAATTAATCCTTTATACAGCTTTTGATCTATAACCTTACCATGTTCATTCATGCTTAGCTTGATATTGGTGCTCATTACAGTTTTGCATGGTTTGTTATTTTCCATGCCAAATCTTTTAATTAGTTCCTTTGTATATTTTGCTTGGTTGATGAAGATTCCTTCCTTTCCTTGCTTGATTTGTAACCCAAGGAAGAATTTGAGTTCTCCCATCATGCTCATTTCAAACTCACTCTTCATAACTTTAAAGAAATCTTCACATAAGCAAATATTAGTAGCACTAAATATGATATCATCTACACATATTTGCACTAATAATAGTCTTCATTCTTTTCATTAGAAAATATAGTTGTGCCTACCAAACCTTTGGAGAAATCTTTCTCTACTAGAAAGTTGTTCAACCTCTCATACCAAGCTCTTGGAGCTTACTTCAAGCCATATAGAGCTTTGAGGAGTTTGAACATATGGTTAGGAAAGTGATGACTTTCAAAACCAAGGGGTTATTCAACATATACTTCCTCATTAATATAGACATTAAGAAAAACACTTTTGACATCCATTTGATATAACTTAAAATTCATGTGAGATGCAAATGCATGCAAAATCCTAATAGCTTCAAGTCTAGCTACTGGTGTAAAGGTCTCATCAAAGTCAATTCCATCTTTTTAGTTATTACCTTTAGCTATTAACCAAGCTTTTTTTCCAACAAAAATTCCATGCTCATCATGTTTATTTCTAAGGACCCATTTGATTCATCTTTAATGGCCTCATTTATGGTCTTCGGCTCTATAAGGGATATAAAAGTAAGATTGGTACATGCATTCCTAAAAGATGATCTAGTTGTTACCTAACTTGATGGATTACCAATGATGAGATCTCTTAGATGATCTTTCTTAAATACCCAATCCCTTTCTAATTGAGTTTACTCCTCATTTGGAGTAGGAAGAGGTGGATTTGTATTTCCTTTACTCTTAATGTCTTGTGGCTTGTCCATGTTCTTTCCTTCTCTTCTAATGTTTAACTCATTCATAAGACTTGCAAGATCATTAATATATTCTTCTTCTCTTGAAGAAGTAGGGTCAGATTCATCAAATACAATATGCATAGACTTCTCCACAACAAGTGTTCTATTGTTGAAGGCTTTATACCCTTTGTTGGTAGTAGAGTATCCAAGGAAAATTCCTTCATTAGATTTGGAGTCAAATTTGCTAAGGTTGTCTTTAGTGTTTAAAATTAAACACTTGCAACCAAAGACCCTAAAGTATGCAATCTTGGGCTTTCTATCATTCCACAACTCATAGAGAGTTTTCTTCAATAAGGGTTTCACTAAAACTTTATTTAAGACATAACATGAAGTGTTTATAGTTTTAGCCTAAAAATACTTAAGAAGATTATACTCATTTAACATGGTTCTAGCCATTTCTTGAAGAGTTCTATTCTTCTTTTCTAACACACTATTTTGTTGCAGTATTCTAGGAGTTGAGAAGTTGTGTGAGATACCGCACTCATCACAAAAGTTATGAAACTTAGCATTCTCAAACTCTCTTCCATGGTCACTTTTAATAGAAGAGATTTTCAAATCCTTTTGGTTTTGAATTCTTTTGGCAAAGGTCTTAAAAACATCAAAACAAGAATTCTTGTAAGGAGGAATAATGCCCAAGTATATCTAGAGTAATCATCTAATATGATAAATGCATAATGCATGCCTCCTAGGCTAGATACTCTAGTGAGTCTAAATAGACCCATGTGAAGCAATTGTAAAGGTCTAAAAGAACTTACCTTGTTTTTGGCTTCGAATGAAGATTTGACTTGTTTTCCTTTTTGACATGCTTTAAAAAATCCTTCCTTTGTAATGATTTCAGGTAGACCTTCAACCAAGTTTCTTCTTTTTAACTTATTGAGGAGTTTCATGCTAGCATGTCCTAATCTCCTATGCCATGTTTTACCTTTATCCACTATAGAGACTAAGCACTTTGTATTATGGTTAACGAGAGAATTTAAATTAATGACATAAATATTATGAATTCTACTACCAATGAACAAAATTTTATTGTCACTCATCCTGGACATATAGCGTGCTTGTGATTCAAACATAACTCTAAGGCCTTTGTCACACAACTAACTTACACTTAGCATATTGCGTTTAAGTCCATCAATAAGCAGTACTTTATCAAGGATAGGTGAATCAATATCCTTGCCAACTTTACTTATGCCAATAATTTTAGCCTTTCCATTCTCTCTAAAATACACATTTCTAAGTCCTTCGATTTTCTCCAATTGCGTGAAGAATTTCCTTTCTTTAGTCATGTGCTTTGAACATCCACCATCAATATACCACTCTTCCTCTCCAACTTGGGAATTCAAGAACATTTGCAAAACAAAGAGAGTTATGTCTTAAGTACCTAAACCTTTTTGGGTCATAGGAGGTTAACTCTTGTCATTTGCTCATCATGCCTTCTAGAATGGTAGTGAAAGGCAATGTGGCCATATTTACCATAGTAAAAATAGTTACCATCAAAGTGAGCTAGTGTCCTATTTTGTAGGTGAAATATGCACATAGTGTCTGTAAGACTTGTAACTCTTTGAGACATATTTCTAAGAGTGTTTCTTATATGAAGAATTCTCTTATTTGGTGTGTATCTATATCCATGGTTATGATAATTTTATGTCTTTGGACACTTTGCTTCTTAGGCTCGTATAAATGATACGTATACACATAATTTGCTCTAGGAGGAGCATGTCTAAGTTATGTGTGAAAATGTCATGACTTAGCCTTTGTGCCATTTATCTTGGTGTTTCCCTTTTTGGGAACTTTTAGCATTCTAATGGGGTAGGTATATTAACTTCCTTAGCTTTAACAAAGACTATTTTGGAAGTAGGAGCAGTAGAAATAGATGCATTATATCCTAATCCATGCTTAATGGATGGGCTCATTTGAATCTCAAGAATGGAGTCTAAGTTCCACTTTCCTTTGGTGAATTTACTAAGACTATCCTTAAACTTAGAATTCTCAGTTGTGAGAGACTCAACCACCTTAGCCAAAGTCTCTTAACTTTTAGCATAATCTTTTAAAGATCTATTCTCTTTCTTAATAGAGGAGGTGTTAGACTTTAGAGTCTCAACTTTTGAAGTAAGTTTGATTATAATAGAATATAATT
Organism: Omphalea diandra; assembly: GCA_949677035.1. Lineage (NCBI taxonomy): Eukaryota > Viridiplantae > Streptophyta > Magnoliopsida > Malpighiales > Euphorbiaceae > Omphalea > Omphalea diandra. Next base: position 16,395 of record CATIWR010200005.1, on the reverse strand, counting down.
CATCTCTAGAGTAGGAATCAAAGGGATTTACCTCTTGGTCACCATCAGTGTCACTATCATTGCTGAAGGAGTGCTCACTTAAGAACTAATCTAATTTCTCCTCAGTTGCCATTATATAAAGGTTGGCCAACTCCTTTCTAGTTTCCTTCTCATCATGTTCAGAGTCACTAGTGTCATCCCAAGTAGCTTTATGTTAAGATCAAGTGCTTACCACTAAGCTAAAAGCCATAGTTGTTGGCAAAGGCACAACTTTATTTCCTTATACTTGTATAGCAACCAGTACCACATTTCGAATGCATGCTAGCGGCAGAATGTTGGACTTGGCCCTCCAGGCCTCCGCCCAATAATCCCTTCCAGCACCTGCTAGCCACTTGCTGCAGCAATAAGCCTTCAAAGGGATTTAAACCTATGACCTACTTTGATACCAATTGTTAGGATTAAACGCTTACCACTATGCCAAAAGCCATAGCTGTTTATTGGACTAGGTTGGTAAACCTATGTCATAAGCCTCTTTTGATCTTGACAATGGAGTTTGATCAGTTCTAATGCCTTAAGTAAGTGTTATTTTGCAGATTATAAGATTTATCTTCATCGAAAGTTGTATGGAAATCAAAATCTCTATTTTTAAAAGATCATCCAAAATTTTGGTTTGCATCCCCTAAATTGCGACCGCGACATTGCTATTAGGATGGATGGAGCCATAGAAGAGGAATTCAGGCAAATTCATAGTCGCAACTCAGCTGAAAGAGCATTGGTTGATTTACAGAGGAATTTGCAGTGGCTTTCACATTAAAGGTCGCAACCACAAATTTCATAATGACAAAGCAGGGATCCAAAGCCACAGCCACAGCACGTCAAGTGTCTAAGGCAACCATTGGAAATCAAAAATCATGAGGGTAAAGATTTAGTCACGACCGCAACTCAAGGAGTTGTAGATTCCTTACAAATAGATGAATTCGCAGTCTAACTCCCGCTTAAGATAAAGCTAGCTAGCACACATCAGTTATATTTCTTAGACAACCAATGGATGAAAGACACATGAAATAGCCGTTAGACACAAAACGGGGTTCTCTGTCACTATTTTTGGCTCCTCAATGCAAATTGGAAATTCATGACCGTGAAATGACAGTAGCAACCGCGACTTTCGCCTGACAAAAATTTAATGCAAAATATGTCTAGCACAACTTTTAGATTTTGGCATAGTTTTTGAGTAACATCTCTTTGGTAGATGTGGGCTATAAATACTCCACCAAACTGATGTAAATACAAAAGAATTCAATTAATTGTAACCAAACTCTTTAATTTGCTACTCATTCTTTTACTCTTATTTATGCATTATTGATTGTTTGGTATGAGTAATAAATACCTTTATAAGTAGGTTGATAGTTAGCCTAGATTCTAAAACTCTTGTAAGAGGTTGAAGTGTGATTCTATCCAAAACACTTGTGAGAGATTTTTGTGTGAACTTAAAAACACAAGGTGTAAGGTTTTTGTGTGAGCCATAAAACACAAGTTGTATAAGTTGGGTATGAGCTTAAAAACACTAGTTTAGTTGAGTGAAATACCAAATTGTAAAGAATTGGGGAGTGGACATAAGGTCTGTTAACACCCGAACCACCATAAACTTTTTATGTTGATTATTCTCTTTTCCTTCTTAACCTCCTAAACACCTTAACCTTCATCTTAATTTTTAAATCAACCACCAATTTAATCCCCTTTCTTGGTGCACTAGGCCAACAAGTGGTATAGAGCCAAGTCTCACTCTAAAGGTTAATTGTGTGAGTAAAGACCATGGCATAAGAAGGAATCCACACTCATCTCAAGCCATATTTTAATGGAGCAGACTATACTCATTGGAAGTATAGGATGAAAATCTATCTAGATAGTGATGTGGTAGACCTCTAGGATATTGTGGCAAAGGAGTGGAAACCACCTACCAAAGTAGTGGATGGTAGTGAGGAGTTGATCCTTAGAGAGGAGTGGGTGAAGCACATAGGAGATCCAACGGCAGAAACAAAAGAGCCATGACAATCTTTCTAAGTTCTCTCTCAAGAGAAAAAATTGGAAGGGTCCAACATTGCCTTACTACTTATGGTATTTGGAAGGCCTTGGAGAACTATCATGAGGGCACCACCTTGGTGAAATCTAGCTAACTTGAGATATATGTGACGGAGTAAGAGCTATTTATGATGAAGGAGGAAGAAAGCATCACAGACATAACAAATCAACTCATTACAATCATCACCAACATGAAGAAGTTTGGGAGAATTCTCACCAATCATAAGGTAAATTCTAAAATTTTGAAATCTCTATCTCTTGAAAAATTTGGTGTAAGGGTGTGTAGTATCCAAGAATCCAACCCGGAGATAGGAAAGGTGTCAACAAATGTCTTAATAGGCAAACTCTTAACCCATGAGTTAGCCTTGAAGAAGGAGGAAGAAATGAAGAGAATGAGAGGTTAAAGAGAGAAATATGAAAAACCATAAAGGAGGACCTTGGCACTCAAGTCTTCATCAAAGGAAAAGGAAGTGGAAGTAGCCTCAAGTGAAGAGGAAAGTGACCAGGAGGAGAAGGAGCTTGCAATGCTTTCAAGAAGAACTAAAGAACTTATTAGAAGAAGGAAAGAAAGAAGGAACTTCAAGACAGTAACTCCAACTCCTAAAGAAAAATCAAATGATATCACTTCCTATGAATGTGGCAAGCAAGGCCACATCAAATATGACTACCTTAAGTTGAAGAAGAAGAAGAAGAAGAAGAAAAGGGCAAAAAAAAAAAAAAAAAAGAAAGAAAAAGCTTCAAAGCCAGTTGGAATGATAGCTCAAGTGAAGAAGATGAAGAGAAAGAGCTTGCAAACCTATGCTTCATGGTTCAAGAGGATTCAACTAATGAGGTAAGCTTTTCACCTCACACTTCTTTTAAATTTGATGAATTCAATGATATGGATGATGAGCTTTTAGAGGCTCTCACCATGAAATGTGACAACTATAAGTCACAAATGAAAACTTACAAGAAGAAATGCACTAAATTAGAGGATGAATTCAAATCATTAAATAGTCTTGGAAGTGAATTGAGGGCTTCAAATGAAGAACTCAAGAGGTTTATGGAGTAAAACTCCATATCTTGTCTTTTTTTTCTTTTTAGTAAATATGGTCTTATAATTTATTTATTAGTAAAATTTTATCATATAGTATAATATCATTTATAAAATAATACTAGATTCGTAACTTTATTATATCTATCTAACTTGATGCTACATTTTGTATATTATTTCAATTAATTATATATGGATATATAATTTCTTCACTCTAAATACAAAATTTATTCTTTTTTTTTTACTTTCTAAACAAATTCTATAAGGAATTCTATATTTAAATTTTAGATAAATAATTAGTTGCAATAATATATAAAATATGGTTTCAGATCAAATGGATATAATAGAGTTATAGATTTGATATCACTCTGCAAATGACATTATACTGCAGTATAGAGTTTTGATAATGAATAAATTATAAGACTATATTTGTCAAAAAAAATTTATATGATAAGATTTTATACTTTCCAAAAAAAAAAAAGTTGATTGGTTGGATGATAGCATAAGAGAACTAACGGTTTATAATCAGTTGACTTAATTGTCACATTTTAGAATCAAAATCTAACTACTTGTATTGTTATTATATAGATGCCATAAACAAACAATTTCTGGCAAAAAGTCATTCTCATTTGATAAAGACGTGTATTTTATTATCTCTTGTCATTTTATAAAGCAAATTAATTGGTTAATTAATAACTTGTTAAGTTTTAATCAAGCTGTGGTCTAATTTAAATTACAAAAAAAAAAAAAAAAAAAAAACTCTTATCACATTATTAATCACTAACGCACCAATTCCAATGTCCACTATGTTACATTCTTATTATTATTATAATGTATAATTACCATATTTTTATTTGCTATCAAGAAGGTTAAGTAATGCCAATTTTTTTGTCTTTTCATAGGAATATGATAAGGTTTTTTTTTTATTATTATTTAAAAAAGAAGTAATTAAGAATAAAGTTAACTTTAGATTATTTAAAGACATAACTCTTATTTTAAATCTATTTAAAGAAAAATTTCAACTAAAAATTAAACTAAACAACATGCGTTAATTATTTACAATTGAAATTTGTCCCTAAATAGATTTAAAATAAGACTTTATTTAGATTATTTAAAGCATAATTTTTTTCCTTAATTAAATCTTTTTAAATAGTTGAAGAATAAATTTGATCTTTAAATCATTTTCTTAACGAAAGCAGAATATTATTAATATATAAACTTTTTATATGTTAGCCAACAAGTTGAAAACATGCAACTTTCTTTTGGTAGGAGAAAAAAGTTTGAATGTATTGCCCCTTAAGACATATTAAATTTACAATCTTAAAAAAAAAAAACTAACTGAAGAAAAAGATCCATAACTTATGGATTTGAATCTCTAGTTCTTTTAATAAAAGATAATACGTATGAAAATAGTTTTCAATATTTTAAAAATAGAATTTTAGTGAATTACATTAATTTTTCCATACGATTTGTTACAAAAAGGCTTTCAATCTTTTAAGAAACTTTCCCATCATAAATTGGTGAAGTTTATGTGTGTGTGTGTGTGTATATATATATATATATATATTAAATCTTTCCTTTTTCAGATTGTCATTGAAATATCTATAGTATTCAGAATATTATGCTTTTCCAAGTCATGAAAAGCTCTAAAGAATATCTAAACCATCGATAAATGAATTAAAAAGAAAAATCACAGTTAATGAGACGATACACACCAACTTTTAGCAAATGATGGATGATAAGATTTCACTTTGTTCTCGACCTCCAAATGAAAGTACTTGTTAGTAATATATGATAATATCCCATTCCATGTTTCTATTTTTTTTAAAAAAAAAGAAAAAAAATCTCCTATTGTTAGACTTAAGGGTGTTCGTTCAAGGGGGCAAAGCCTAGTTGGCTTTGTGATTCGGCCTAAGATTTCATCTTTAAGCGGTCCTATAGGGAAAATAATTGAAGAACTTTACACGTGGGTTATGTTGGTGTTGACCACGTTTCCACTTCTAATTGTGATTGCTGATGTGGTCCACAATTCATATCATATCCATTTCTATCTACGTGGGTGGACCTTTTATTTTGTTCACCTAAAGGTAAAAGACATGGGAGACAGTGTTTTGTGGTATTGATTCGTCTTCAAGGGCAGGAACACAAAAAACAATAAGGAAAAAAACTTCGTTATGCATACAAGTTTTCATAAACCATTTTTTCTTAAAATTTCAAACTAAATTAATTGGATTTTTTTTTTCATGGACAACATAAGAGGTTGAATCAACATTGTGAGTTGAATAGTGAGAAATATTTTTCCTTTTAGTAACTTTTATTATCATCATATGGTGAATAAAATCATATGATGAATAAAAAGATCGAATTCAAGACTTTATGTTTCTTATAAGAATGTAAAGTTCAATTATATCGCCATTGATTGGCTAATTAATTTAATTTTTTTTGATATTCTAATTTAAGTTAAAAAAATATTTGTTTAGTTTTTGAATATCATACACCATTTTTTCTTAATTTTTTTAAAAAATATTGGCTATTGGTTAATGAATAGGACGGGATCAAATTGCTTAATTTAGTTTGATATTTTATCTATAAAAAAAGAAGGTACCTCATGAAAATTTTTCATCATATTTAGGTTATGAAAATACTATGACGTGGAAAAGAGAGGAATGATGTAATCATACATGTGGTTATTAATTACTAAAGGACTATCCAAAAGTTAATTCAGATGGTGGAGATACTTCATCTGTTCCAAATTAGATGTCATTTTATAGAAAAATTTTTGTTTTATAATAATTGACATTTTACAATTATCAATGAACATTAATTAATTTTTTTTCAATTCTACCCTTTCTCTCTTTCATAATAATTATTTTTTTAGAGTGTACAATAATTTATAAAAATAATTAATTAAGGGCAATATAATCTTTTTTATATGTAATAATAATTATTAACTACAATTCTTAATATATGTGCAAAAACCTTAAAAGACATATATTAAGGAACAGAGAAAGTTTTTTTTATTTTTTTTCCTTTTAGAGAAAATATGAATCATTAATTCATCAATAATTATAGTATATTAAAGATAGATGGAAAAAAAAAAGAATAAAATATTAAGATGTATTGAATGCAAATAATAAATAATTAATTTAAAATATTTTGTCAATCAAATTAATGGAGCATTATAATTATAATATGCAAAAAATATGATTCACTATGTGATTAAATCACATTGATTTTTTAATTTTTTGAATGAGTTTGATCACTTCAATAATAAAGATGATATGACACATTTAGAAATAAATTTTTATGAAAAAGGATAAAATTTTGATAAAAAAAAATAAAACTTTTATGAAAGAAAATTAAAAAATCTCATAAAAAATTATATAAATTTAAAAATATATGTGTTATACTAAAACTATAAAGACAAAAAAAGACAAAAGAGTGGACCTAAATAAGAGAGATTAGAAAAGAAAATAGTAAGAGATAAGAAATAAAAATTTTCTATTAAACAATAGAACTTCACTCTGTAGAAAAGTTTAAAGAATTCAAATTATGTAGAGAAGTTATTTCTCTATTTGATAATTTATAGTAACACTTAATGTTATTACTTTTTAACTATGCACTCACATTATGACTGTAAGAGATTTCATTATTATCCTTGATATGTTTTGGGTTAAATTGTGTTATATTAAATTGGTCAAACCTAAATCAAAACTCTTTTTTGATCTTGACAATATAAATTGATAAGTTCTAACATCCATTTCAAGTGTTGATTTTACAGATATTTAATTAGGATCGCATTGAAATTTGAATAGAAGCCTTTGTCTTAAAAATTGAAATTTACATCCTAATTTGCGGTCATGAATTAGAAGGATGTGATCACTATCTTGTAGGAGAGTCGAATCAATTTAGGCAGATGATTTCGCGGTATATGTCGCGTCCAGTGTCACGACCGCTACTTTTGTATTCACTTGAAGGGAATCAAGTCTTTAACCATATTATGCCAGGTGTCCCAAAAAATCTTTGAAATTTCAAAATTCACAGTAGTGAAATAATAGTTGAGACCATGATTTTGATAAAAACAACACCTCCATTTTGGCATGCCAATTTGCGGTGACTATCACATCTAAAGAAGAAAATTAGAGACCACGACTTTCTTTCTTACTCGAGGGACGTAACAACAATTTTTCCTAAAGACCAATGGTTTTATGTCATGTGGACTAGCTATTAGATACAAACGAGGTTCTCCACTATGATTGAGCAAAAATTTAGTGTTATGTGAATATCGCGACCATGATTATATAGTCTCGACCATGAACCATTTACAAGCATTGAATGCTAGATTTTGCCAACAACCTTTGAAGATTATGAAATAGTTTTGTCCTTAATGTCTTTTTTATGGGAGTAACCTATAAAAACTTCATCAAATGGATATAAATGCAAAAGAATAACATTCATTATAGCCAAACTCTTGCAAATTTATTTCTCATCCTTTAATCATTCAATTTCTTGTATTTGACTTGTTATTTAGTGTGCACATTAAACACCATTGGGTTTGGGTTTGAGAGTTAGCCTTTGATTGTAAAACTCTTGTTTAGGTTAAGTGTTAGCCTTATGAAACATTAATAAAGTTGGGTGTAAGCCTTTGTAAAAACACAAGTTGTAAAGTTAGGTGTGAGTTTTAAAACAACATTAAACATTAATGAAACACCCAATTGGAAGAATTAGGAAGTGGACGTAAGGTGGTTGATTAATGCCTAAACCATTGTAAAACTTGGTGTGCTTTATTCTTCTTCTACTTCTTCTATTTCTTGCTTAATAAACCTTCCCCTCCAAAATTTAAAATTTTCCACCAATTCAATCCCTCCCCTTTTTGGTGCACAAGGGTCAACAAGTGATATTAAAGTTTGGTATCAAACAAAACCTTAATTGAGTGAGAATAGATCATGGCATAAGAAGGAATCTATACTTACCTCAAGCCTTACATTGATATAACCGACTATACTTATTAAAAGTATGAAATAGAGATCTATTAGGTAGTGATGTGGTGAATTTATGGGACATTGTAGCCAAGGAATGAAAGCCTCTAAACAAAATGGTAGATGGTAGTGAAAAACTAATTTTGAGGGAAGAATGAGTAGAAGCACATAGAAAGTTAAATGGGAAGAATAATAGAGTAATGACCATTCTATTTAGCTCCTTATTAAGAGATGAGATTTATGGAGTGCAACATTGTCCAACTGCCTATGGGATATGGAAGGCATTGGAGAACTATCATGAAGGCACTACACTTGTGAAATAAAGTAGGTTGAAAATGTATGTGATGAAGTGAAAGCTCTTTATGATGAAAGAAAATGAAAGCATCACTGACATGACAAATAAACTCCTCTCCATTGTCACAAACATGAAGAAGTAAGGAAGAATTCTCACCAATCATGAGGTAAACACTAAAATTCTCAAATCTCTTCCTCTTGACAAATTTGGTGCTAGAGTTTGTAGTATACAAGAATCCAATCCAGAGATTGGAAAGGTACAAATGAACGTCCTTATTGGCAAGCTACTTACTCATGAGCTAGCCTTGAAGAAGGGTAAGGAAATGAAGAAAATGATAGAGCAAGGAGACAAAAATGAAAAAGTAGAAAAAAATTATTTTGCTCTCAAATCCTCAAATAAAGATAAAGAGGTTGAAATTACCTCTAGTGATAGTGATGAGAGTGAGAAGGAGGAAAGAGAACGAAGAAGCTCATAAAGAGAAGAAAAGATAAGAAAACTTTAAAAGAGCATCTCCCAATTTCAAAGACAAGAAGAATAAAGTGACTTGCTATAAATGTGAAAAATAAGGTCATATCAAATCTGAATGTCCTAAGCTCAAGAAGAAGAAAAAGTGGGATAAGGAGAAAAAGAAGATCTTCAAGGCTACATGGGATGATAACTCAAGTGAGGAAGAAAAGATGAAGAAGTTGTCAACCAATGCTTCATAGCTCAAAAAGACTCCTCCAACGAGATTAGTACTTCTTCACATTCTTGTCATGATTATGAGGACTTAGATGATATAGACGATGAGTTTCTTAAAGCTCTAACCTTGAGATGTGATAAATACAATTCTCAAATGAAAACTTATAAGAAAAATTGTTCAAAACTTGAGGATGAATTTAAAAACTTAAATAATCTTGTAAGTGACTTGAGGACTTTTAATGAAGAACTCAACAAATCCTTAGAAAATCTTTCTAAATCTTTATCCTCTTTTAATTCTCTAAGAAATGAAAATGACACTTTAAAAGGAGAAGTTATTGAGCTTCGAAATTCCATCTTAAGATTTCACAAAGGGAAACAAGCTTTAGATACTCTTATTATATCCCAAAGACCACCCTTAGTGAGACATGGTTTAAGGTTTAATAGAGCTTCCTCATCTGCATCTTCTCCTCCTACATTCATTAGAGTGTTTACACCTCAAACTTTAAATATTAAGGTTGTTGGGAAGAAAAGTGCTCCTAGCACTAAGTCACCTATGCCTAAGGGCAAAGGAAAGGCTCCCTAAGGCTCAAGAGCTAAGCCTCAAACAACAAATTATGCGTACATTTATACTAAGAGGCATGCTCAAAGACACACACATAAAAACTTCTCTTATACACCTCATCACTCATGCACTTGCATGCACTCTCATAACCAAAGTATGAGAAGGCCTCCTACTCATACTAAAGTTATGCATAGGAGAAAGATTCATAAGTCTAAACTCCAATGCCACTATTGCACGAGATATGAATATATTAATGTCTTTTGCTACATTAGGCAGGCATACCTCAAATTAAAGGACCCCCTTCTAAGTCTAACCCTAAGGACCCAAATATGTTTAGGTACCTAAACAAAGGTAAATTATTTTTGTGTTGTAGAAATGTTTAGAAACCACTAAATAAGATAATGATTGGCATGTGGATAGTGGATGCTCAAAATATATAATCAAAAATAAGAAGCTATTTGCAGCTATTAAAGAGAAATATGGTGGCAATGTCATATTTGGAAACAATGCCAAAGGTAAGGTAATTGACATTGAAATTATTGATAAGAAATGTTGTTCTTTTATTGATAATGTTTTTTAGTTAAAGAATTGAAATATAATTTATTAAATATAAGTCAATTATATAATAAAGGTAATAAAGTGACCTTTGACCCTAGAGAATGTCAAGTTACCACCTTGGTAGATAAGAAGGTAGTCTTTAAGGGTGAAATGAGAGGTAATACCTACTTAATTAACTTAGACAATTTGGCTAACTAATCTTTTAAGTGTTTTGTCTCTATTAGCAATGAATCTTAGCTTTGGCATAAAAGACTTAGACATGCTAGGATGGAGCTTCTATAAAGTTTATCAAAAGAAGAGCTAGTAGAAGGCCTTCCAAAGCTCAAGTTCACAAAGGACAAGACATATGGACCTTCCCAAATAGGCAAACAACACCAAACATCCTTCAAAGCAAAAAATGTTATAAGTACTTCTAGATCTCTTTAACTCATTAATTTGGACTTAGTTGGACCCACTAGGAATGCTAGTCTTGATAGAAAATATTATGCTAGTTAATGACTACTCTAGGTTCACTTAAGTATCCTTTCTTACTCATAAAAGTGATACTTTTGATGCTTTCAAAATTTTTACTAAAAGAGTTCAAAATGAAAAATGTTACTTCATTTCTTCTATTATAAGTGACCATGGAAAGAAATTTCAAATAAATCTTTTGAAAATTATTGTTTGAAAATGAGATTTCTCATAACTTTTCTACTCCTAGAACACCACAACAAAATGATGTTGTAGAAATGAAAAATAGGACATTGGTAAAGATGGCTAGAACTATGCTTATGAGTATTCCTTACCAAATTACTTATATGAGTTATGGAATGGTAGAAAACCCAAGCTGTCATATCTTAAAGTATTTGGGTGCAAATGCTACATACTCAATACCAAAGACAACCTTAGAAAATTTGTCTCAAAAATCGATAAGGGTATCTTTCTTGGTTATTCCACCACTAGTAAAGCCTATAGGGTGTTTAACAAAAAGACTATGGTAGTTGAAAAGTCTATGAATATTATATTTGATGAGTTTAGCAAACTTGATCTTGGGAAAGGTTCTTTTATTAATAATCTTGGAGGTGACTTTAAGAACTTAGAGTTTGATTACCAAAAGAAATTATGATTGATCTTAAAGATAATAAGCCATCACAAGAAAAACCTCGACCATAACAAAAGGAAAACCAAGCTCAAGAACTACCTGAGGATTTGAGATAATCCAAGAATCACCCAGAAGTTCATATCATTTGTGAGACATCTAAAGGAGTAAGTATTAGAGCTCAATTACATGCTTTAGATACTAATCTTGCTTTTGTTTCTCAAATATACAAAAAATTATTGATGAGACTTTTTATGATGAGAGTTAGGTAATTGTTATGTAAGAGGAATTCAATCAATTTGAGAGAAATAAAGTTTGAAAACTTATTCCTAGGTCTAAGGAACACTCGGTTGTGGGATGCAAATGGGTGTAAAGGAATAAGTTAGATGAGCAAGGTGTTTTTACAAGAAACAAAGTTTGATTGGTTGCAAAGGTTATAACTAAAAGGAAGGCATTGATTATAATGAAACTTTTGCACTCGTAGCAAGATTAATGGTTGTTAGGATTCTTTTAGTATTTGCATGTCATGTTAATTTTAAGCTTTTTCAAATAGATGTGGAAAATGCATTTTTAAATGGTTTCATTGAGAAAGAAGTTTATGTTGAACAAACTTCAGGTTTTGAGTATCATATTTTCAAATTAAATAAAGCCTTATATGGTTAAAAAAAAGCCTCAAGAGCTTAGTATGAAAGGCGTAGTTCATTTGTCTTATAAAATGATTTTGAAAAAGACAAGGTTGATACTACTTTATTTGAGAAAAGGCACAACAAGGATACACTCATTGTGCAAATATATGTTGATCATACCATATTTGGTGCTACTAATGAATCTCTTTGTGAATAATTTTCTAAGTGTATGGCTAGGGAGTTTGAGATGAACATGATGGGTGAGCTCAAGTTTTTCTTTGGTCTTCAAATCAAGCAAATCAAAGAGAGAATCTTAATTAATCAAGCTAAGTACACAAAGGATCTACTCAAAAGGTTTGGCACAGATGGATGCAAAATAGCAAAAACCCCAATAAGTGCAACTATCAAGCTAGACAATGATGAATTAGGTAAGCCCATTGATGAAAAGAAGTATAGAGGTATGATTGGCTCTCTCATCTATCTTATCGGATCTAGACCTGACATCATGTTTAATGTTTGCTTCTATGCTAGATTCCAATCTTGCCCTAAGGAATCTCATTACAATTTCGTTAAAAGAATTCTTAAGTATTTGCATGGCACATTACATTTAATACTTAAGTATCCTAGGATTCATCATTTAATCTTCTTGGATATTTGAATACGGATTATGCTAGTCATTTCATGGATAAGAATAGCACTTTTGTAACTTGTCAATTCATAGGTGAATGTTTACTTTCTTAGTTTAGCAAGAAGTAAGTTTCGATTGTCATATCCATCGTCGAAGCAAAAAATATAGTGGCGGGTTGTTATTACACTTAAGTTCTTTAGAGGAAATGATAACTCAAGGATTATGGAAAAGATGTTAATAACATTCCCATCAAATGTGACAGCACAAGTGCCATAAATCTTTCTAAAAATTCATCCAACATTTAAGAAGCAAGCATATTGATATTAAACATCATTTTCTTAGAGATCATGTCTAAAATAGTAATGTGGTGTTAGAATTTATTGACACCAATCACCAACTTATAGATTTTTTCACTAAAATCATCAATGAAGAAAGAATGAACTTCATTAAGAGGGAACTAGGGATGCTAGATGGAAGTTCCCTAGGTGAAAATTGATCTCACTTTATACACTTCACTATATTTGTCAAATATTAATTCAATTTTTGATATGATTGGTGATTGCATGATAAGTTCTTGTGTTGGATGTTGTAAATACGTTAATTCATTGTGCAATTATGCTTTTTAATGCCAAATTGCTTAACTTAATCATCATAATATTATTTTGATCATATCAAGTTTGAGCTAAATGTTTCTTTCATGGTTTTTTTAAATGCCTAATAATTCGCTATCGGGATTTATAATTAGTGGCCACTACTTACAAGTCTTTTTCAATCTTTAAATTTTTATCAATTCACTATTGCTATCTATCATCGCCACTGCAAATTTTTCAAATTTCAAATCTATTAACCATTGAATATGTTTTTTCCCAAAGAAATCTCAATCATTATTTAGAAATTTCATAAATAGCGATCGAGATAAGCATGTATAATTGTGATATACTGCAACCACTGATATTGATTGATTTGATAATCAAATGGTGCCTCTTCCTTAGTCAATGCTCTTTTGACTATTTTATAACTATTTTCCTCATATTTAAGTCTCTTTAACACCCTTTTATTTAACTTTTGTCATCTTCTTCATCATACCTCTCATCTCTATTCAATTTCTCACATATAAGTCTCTTCTACCCTCTTTTCTTCTCCTCTACTCTTATGGCACCCAAGAAACTTACAAATGCAGAAAAGGAGAAGGGTGTTACCTAACCTCAAGTGTCTTTTCCTCTTCATCTCCTGAAGGGAATTACAAAGGAAGAGAATGAGAGATACAAGACCAACACCAAAAAAAGATCATCCAACTTAACAAAATATCCTTCTTCTTCCTTCTCGAAACTTTTAGCATCAAGGGAGAAATCCATGCATTTCTCTCCAACATTGGCTAGAATGAATTTTTCATTAAGAATTAGGCTATGAAGAAATCATACATGACTTCATATGCACTATTACTCTTAATCAAAGGGTGAAATCTAAAGCAAGTTCTTATGGTCTTATCTTTAGGGCCTTTGGAGATCCCTATTTCCTTACTTTTGCCTAACTTTCCTGCCTTTTAAATTTTCAAACTGGAGATGATGTTCCATTCATTATCTTTTCCCTTGACATCATTTATTCTGAGTTTTGATCTGAAATTTCCATTGAAACCAAACATGATCCCAAAACTTTAGTAGCTAAATACATCAAAACCTAAACTAATTAGCTCCTTCATATAATTATTAACTTTTCCATCAATGCTAAAGGTGATGGGAATAACAAAGTCTGTTAAAAAGACCTAGCTATTCTCTTTTGCCTCACCAAAAATAAGCCTATCCAAACTGGAAGATATTTTATGGATCAATTGATCCACATAAGTACCAAACCTAAAAGCCAATTTTTACCTCTCACTTTACAACCATATATAGGTTTATGAGGGGCATTAAATGATGAGAATGGAAAATTCCTCACTAAAAAGTATCTCTCATCCCAAAACTTTCTTAATTTGACCTATTTGATCAATACCAAGGCCATTCATCCTAACTCTTATATGTATACTTTGGGATCCTATAGGGAAAAGAAGTAAGAGACAACTTATACCTCTAAAAGAAAGAGGCTAGTGATTGAAAAAGGCACCTAAGAGCCTATTCCATCTTCAAAGTCTAAGGTAAATCCAAAATCTAAGTCTTATTCCATCTCTCTCTCTTCCATCAACAAGAAACTTAACAAGGTGATGAAAATGATCAAGAGAAGGCTCTTTCTTCTCTCTCACCGTTGTAGTGACTTGGTTGGCCTTTAAGAAAAGATTGATGCTACTTCATGTCATCTTCATGATTTGAAGAATGAAAAGACACCCAAAAAGAAGAAGGAGATGAAGCATATGAGGAGAAGATGAAGAATTCATTGAAGATAATGATGTTGATGATGATATCTCTTCTACCTTCTAGTTTTCTTTTATTTTTATTTCCTATTCATTTCTATTTTTAACCTTTCTTATTTTAATTTTGGCATACGTGTGTGATCAAACATATGCATATGTTTGACTTATGTTATGTATCTATTTTTTAATAAAATTTTGATGTTCTTTCTATGGTTGATTAATGCAAATTTAGTTCGATGAATGATGTTCATCCTTTAGTAAAAATTCTAGTTATGTTACTCTAATTCTCAATTGATCACCATCATATCATTATAATTATCCCTATTATTGTACTGATTGTCATTGTACTTAACTTTCCTCTCTTTTTGATCTTGACAAAAGGGGAGAGCTTGCATGTTATTAATTGAGGGGGGGAGAATTTCAACCATTTTAACTTCACATACTCTAAAATACACTTATACATTCTTTATCATTTGCAAATTCAATCTAAGTTGTCAAAGTTGTCAAAATAGAAAAGGGGAGATTATTGGATTAAGTTGGTCAAACTGAAGTCAAAACTCTCTTTTGATCTTAACAATATAGATTGATAAGTCCTAACATCCATTTTAAGTGTTGATCTTGTGGATATTTAGTTAGGATCACATTAAAATTTGAATGGAAGCCTTAGTCTCAAATATTGAAATTTGCATCCTAATTCACGATCATGAATTAAAAGGTTGAAACTTCGCAGTGCATATGCGTCTAATGTCGCAATCTCTATTTTTGTATTCACTTAGTGAAAATCAAGTCTTTAACTAAATAATTTCAAGTGTCTCAAAAAGCCTTTAGAACATCAAAATTAATGGTAGCGAAATAATAGTCGAGACTATGATTTTGATGAAACAACACCTCCATTTTGATAAGTCAATTAATAGTGATTATTGTGTCTAAAGAAGAAAAGTAAAGACCTTGACTTTCATTCTTACTTGAGGGATGTAACGACTATTTTCCCTAAAGAACCAATGGTTTTATGTCATGTGGACTAGTTGTTAGATACAAACGAGGTTCTCCACTGTGATTGAGCAAAATTCAGTGTTATATTGGGACCATGATTATACAGTCTTAGGCCACAAACCTTGTCTAACAAGTATTAAATGCTAGATTTTACTAACAACATTTGAAGATTATGAAATAGTTTTATCCCTAACATCTCTTTGGTGGGAGTAACCTATAAATTCTTCATCAAATGGACATAAATGCAATAGAATAGCATTCACTGTAGCCAAACTCTTACAAATTTATTTCTCAACCTTTAAGCATTTAATTTCTTATATTTGAGTTGTTATTATTTAATGTGAGCATTAAACACTGTTGGCCCTTGGCACCAAGAAGGGGGGTTGAATTGGTGTATAAAAATTTAAAAACAATGAAGAGGGGAAGAATAATGAGAATAATGAACACAAGCGATTTATAGTGGTTCGGGTATTAACTAACCCTACGTCCACTCCCCAATTCACCAATTGGGTATTTCACTCAATCACTAGTGTTTTACAAGCTCACACTCAACTTACAAC
>CATIWR010199975.1:0-10680 GCA_949677035.1 Omphalea diandra | reverse complement strand
AGGCCATTAGGATTCTCTTAGCATTTGCATGTCATATGAATTTCAAACTTTTTCAAATGGATGTGAAAAGTGCTTTTTTGAATGGCATTATAGAGGAGGAAGTTTATGTTGAACAACCTCCTGGTTTTGAGTCTCATTGTTTTCCAAACTATGTTTTCAAATTGAACAAAGCCTTATATGGATTGAAACAAGCTTCAAGAGCTTGGTATGAAAGGCTTAGTTCGTTTCTCTTGAAAAATTATTTTGAGAAAGAAAAAGTGGACACTACACTTTTTGTCAAAAAGCACAAGCATGATACATTAATCATTCAAATCTATGTTGATGATATTATCTTTGGTGCTACTAATAAATCTCTTTATGAGGATTTTGCTAAGTGTATGACTAGGGAATTTGAAATGAGCATGATGGGAGAGCTTAAGTTCTTTCTCAGTCTACAAATCAAGCAATCCAAGAAAGGGATCTTCATCAACCAACCCAAGTATACAAAGGAAATGCTAAAGAAATTTAACATGGATGGTTACAAAGTAGCTAAAACTCTAATGAGCAGTACCATCAAGCTAGATAAGGATGAATCGAGTAAGGTAGTAGATGAAAAGAGATATCGAGGTATGATCGGATCTCTGCTTAATCTTACTGCTTCTAGGCCAGATATCCTGTTTAATGTTTGCATGTGTGCGAGGTTTCAATCCTCCCCTATAGAGTCTCATTTGAATGCTATTAAAAGGATCTTTAAGTATTTGCATGGCACTATACACTTAGGGCTATGGTATCCTAGGGATTCCTCATTTATCCTTGTAGGATATTCGAATGCGAGTTATGCTGGTAGCTTATTAGATAGAAAAAGCACTTTCAGAACTTGCCAATTTATAGGTGAATGTCTAGTTTCTTGGTTTAGTAAAAAGCAAGTATAGATTGCCTTATCCACCACGAAAGTTGAGTATGTGGCAACAGATTGTTGTTACACCCAAGTTCTTTAGATGAAACAACAATTGAAGGATTTTGGCAAAGTAGTCTATCACTTTCCCATTAAATGTGATAACACAAGTGCTATTAATCTCTCTAAGAATCCTATCCAACATTCTAGAAGTAACCACATAGACATTAGACATCATTTTCTCAGAGATCATGTGCAAAAATGTGATGTTGTGTTGGAATTTATTGACATAAATCATCAACTTGCAGATATTTTCACCAAACCTCTAAATGAAAAAAGGTTGAACTTCATCAAGAGAGAATTGGGAATGCTTGATGGAAGCTCCCTAAAGTGAAAATTTTTGATCTCTTGTGTAATATTGTTGCGTATTAGTATTTGTTGATTTGTGATATTGATGTATGTATTTACCTGTCGATCACAATTTTTCATTTTTCTAAAGATTGGTTTTTCAATTCTTATCCTTACTGACTCATAATTTACAGTCGTTATTCCTTCTTCATGGTCGCGAATTATAAGCCAATTTCACCCGGCTGTCAAATGTCAATTCGCAGTTGCAAAATTTCTGCTTCATCGCGAATTTTGGTCAGTTTTTCAAAAATGTGACCGTTGATGCGCCTTTTCCCTAGGAAAATTTATCTGTTACTCACATTTTCTAGAATTCATAGTCACGACTCATGAATTAGAGTAACCGCCTAAGCAATTAAAACATAAGTGTAAAGGTTGTTATGTGAGCCTCAAAACACAAGAGTATAGGTTGTTGTGTGAGCCTTCAAAACACAAGGGTAAAAGTTTGGTGTAAGCTTGAAAACACCTTTGGAAGATAGTGGAACACCCAATTTCTAAGAATTGGGGAGTGGACGTAGAGTCATTTATATCCGAACCACTATAAATCTTGTATTTCTTTTCTCAATTCATTGCTCTTCTCCCTTTCTTGTTTTAATTTTTATACACTAATTCAACCCCCCTCCCCCTTCTTGGTGCCTAGGGCCAACACTTATAGCAATAAGTAGATATGGGAACAATTAAATGTTCCTTATAGCCTAGTGTTATGAGTATAGAGAATAAAGCTAATTGGCAATGGTTTTTTAAATGCTAAAGGAAGACCTAGGTTAGATGCTGGTCATAAACTTACACTAATTAGTGACATGCAAAAGGTTAGTCATTCCATTAACTTTGTTTATTTTTAGTTCAATTTAATTGATGTTTATTTTAATTTTTATGTTATTAGTGTACATTAATCATTTGTTAAAGTGTCCTTCACACTACATAAGGATTAATAAAAGTAGTCAAGGAGGAATTACCCTTGGTTGACCATCGATGGTGTGTTATGTAAATTTGGTCAATATGACAGAAGAGATGGAGGTACTTAGAGTTACAAAATCACTTAGGATGACTTTAATGCATCTGAACCAAGTGAGGATGAAGAAGAACCAAGGATGGGAAGAAGAGAGAGCACCAATCTCTGCCTCATGGCCTTAGAGGAGAACTCTTCAAAACATGTATGTCTTAACTCTCTTGATAGTGATTGAGATGAGGATGATCAAGAGTTAGAAGACATGTTTATTGTTGATAATCTTATTAAAGGCTTAAAATCCACCAATAATGATCTTAATAAAAGTTTTAAAAGAAATAAAATCTTGAAAACTAAATTAGTGGAACTAAAGAAAAGTTTTAAGCTTTTTACAAAAAGAAAATGAGGCTTTAAACCAAGAAAAGAAATTTTATAAAATGTTGTCTTCTCACAGTGAGAGTCTCAAGAAAGATATCTCAACTTTAAAGGAATCACTTGCCTCTTTTATAAAAGAAAAAGAGAAACTTGATCTTATTTTGGGCTCTCAAAAGACTTCAAGATATAGACATAGCTTAGGCTTTGATCATACTAAACCTTCTAACTCTAAGCCAAAATTTGTGAGAGCTACTACCAAAGCTAGAGTTCTTTTACCTTCATTAAAATCACATGTACATAATCATAATTGCACTCATCCTCACTCTCAAAGGCTAAAGGCAAATAATGCCTTTATTTATGGGACTAACCATGTCAAGAATGCAAAGGTTCCTTTGCATTTTAGGCACCAATCTTTTAGGAAGCCACCTCACTCATGCTCTACATAAGAGCTGAAGAAAGCATTAATTTGGCAATGCTTTTATTGCAGAAATTTTGCCAATAAAGCATACTTCTGCTATGCTAGATTGAGAGATAAGAAAATTTATGTTGCTAACCCTATGGACCCAAGAGCAAATTGGTACAAAAAAAAATTTTAATTTTATAGGTTTGGAAGCTCCTTACCTTCTACTCAAAATGGAGAATTAAATTGTGATTGGATCTATAAAAATTGAAGAGGAGCTAAATATTTTGAAAAAGACTTGTATTTTAAGAGAATTCAACATTTGGCATTAATTGGAAAACACATAAATTGGTATCATTAACTATAATACATTTCTATCCCTTGTTTTGTTATGTTTAATATGCTTCTACTGAGGGGGAGTTTGTTTTATGAACCAATTTTGGTATCAATTTGAAGTTTTATTTTATGAATCTCCTGTAACTATCCTTCCTTTCTTGCTTCCTCCATTTGTTTAAGGAACATGTAACCACAAGTTATATCAATTAAATTTGTGATGGAATATCTTGCGCAATTTTTTAGAACTTGAGTGATTTTTTAGAAGTAAGCATATAAATAAAGGAGTTTTCTTTTGTTTTGTTCAGTATTTTTGGAACCATCATCCTTGCATGTTTGTAAGGGGAAGAACATTTTTTTGGGAAAATTTTTGTCTTTTTGTCAACAAAAAGAGGGAAAAGTTTTAGATGTTTTGATTTATAGATTGGATTGTTGTGTTTGGTTTCACGTATATGCATAGCTTGACACTTGGTATCTTCTATGCGTTTAACATCAACATTTGGTATCTTGTGTGGGACAACATACGGTATCTTATATGGCTTGTTAATTAGCATACTTGGTATCAAGGCTTTTGTAAATACTCTAATAATTGGCATGCATTTTGGTTGGTTAGTATCATGTTTGTAGTTTTATATTTCAACATTTGGTATCTGTTATATGCTTCAATTTGTATTTTTAGTATTAAAGCATCTTGGTTTTGTCATCATTCAAAATGGGGCAGATTGTTGTAAATGCAAAGGGAAGAGTGTTTGGAGAACATGTAACCCAGGGCATTAGACTCACTTTTCTACTTTGAATGATATGTTTTGAATGATAATAAAACTATGGTTTTGACTATGCTTTTAAAGGATAACAATACTATAACAAAACCAAGAGAAGTTCTAATGTTTTGTACTTTAGTGTTTGTTTGATATTTTGAACAAACTCGATGAACATCAAAAGGGGAGATTATTCTAAATTGCTAAGGGGAGAATGTTTAGAGAACATGTAAACCCAAAACTTGACAAACATTAAAGGGCAAGTTCAATGCGTGTTGTGCAAATTCAACGAGCATTGAACATCTCCTAATGGATGTTGGACCATTCAATAGGCATTGAACGATACGCAATGGACAATGATTGGATGTTACTCTTTTACCAAAATCTTTTAGACCTCACAGCATACATTGTCCTTTTGCAATGAGCATTAGAAAAAAGGCTTTAGGTTGAGCTGTGTTAGACCTAACAATAGCTATTGATCTCAGCTAGCAATGGTCATTGCATATTCGTAATAGGCATGGGAGAAATGTCCAAGCCTGAGCTAAAGCTTCTAGAACTCGAAACAAGTGTTGGCCCTTCTCAACAGGCATTAAAAGAGTTTCCAACGGGTATTGCAAATTGATCAATGGGAATGGAAAGCTACAATTAGGAAAAACAGAACATGAAGTTAAAGCTTTCTAGAAATGAACAAAAGTTAAAGCTAATGAGCATTGTAGTCAAAGCTAACAAGCATTAATAGATATTTAATAGGCATTAAATGTAACTGTTATAAGTTCAATGAGTTTTGATGAAGAACAACCAGTGTTGTCAACTCTAACAGCTAGTTTTAAAGAAAAGTTGTCAAATGGATATCAAATATTATAAGAAGCATTTTTTGAGTTTAGAAAGGTTAGAGATAAGGTTAGAAAATATTGTGAATAAGGGTAAACAACTTTGTAACTCGTTGTACAAACCTTTTTGGGTGTTGCTTTGCATTTAGGTAAAGTGAGTTTATTTTTTTTACTCTTTCAAAAGTAGGTTTTCTTAAGCACTAATTGTGTATTAGCTGCCTATTTGAAAGACATAGACATTGCTTGGATCTTTCCTTATCAGTGGTTATAAAGGTTGGTATTATGCCAAGAAAAATACTAGGGATAGGTTCTTCTTAAACCTGTAAAAGGAAAAGTTATCCTTGAGCCTGTAAAAGGGAAGGTTCTTCCTTATACTAGAAAAGGGATGGTTTTGTTCTTAAGCCAGAAAAAGAATTGATAGGCTTTAGTGTAAGCTTGAGGAGTGGAGTAGGCAAGTTATTGAACCACTATAAATCCTTTTGTTGATTTTTGTGTTTGTGTTTATATTTGGCTTTTGTTCATAACCCAATTCAACCCCCTTCCCTCTTAGGTTGCCTCATTACCACTCAGTCCAACACATTTTAGAAGTAAGGTGTTAGCACATTATGAAGATGTTGGAATATATTATGATTAGAATAATGAATAGGATAAAGGAGAAGTTTAGAGAAGCCGAGAAATGGAGTTGTAATATCAGTCTAAGTGTTATTAAGAAGATTGATTAGCACATGGATAAGGTATTTAAATGCCAAGTGGAATTCAATATTGTACATGGGTATGAGATAATTAAGGGGAAAGATAGGCATATAATTGACTCAGAAGGGAGATCAAATACTTGTAGATAATAGGATCTCATATGAATTCCTTACCCTCATGTTATTTGTACCATACACCATAGTGAGAAATGTGTAGAATACTGTGTAAGCACATGGTATAGCAAGGATATATATAAAAACAACTATAATTTTGCTATATACCAATGCAAAGGCAAAAAGATAAGGCCATAAACTAATAAATCACTATTAGAGCCACCTGAATTCAAGTTCATGCTTGGCAGACTCAAGAAGCAAAGAACAAAGGATATTGATGAAGTAAGAAAGCAAGGAAAATCATCTAAGAAAGTTGTCCAGATGACTTATAGTTTATATAAGCAAATTGGCCATACTAAAAGGTACCATTTGAAAGATAGAAATGTGAGTAATGTTTCCAATTATTTAATATTTTATGTTTAACTTATTATGTTTTTTAATTTGTATTTATGATACTTATATCTTTACATTAAGGAATAATACAATTAAGAAGAGAGTGCTAGCTTATCACAAATACCAACTCCTATTGAAACAATTCCTAATACACAATAGGAAGGGCCACTAGAAGATCCTAAACTTGCTACAAAATTGATGGTTATGTTTTTCCTCTATACTTATATAATAAATATGCTTGATTATACTAACTCCTTAAATAGGATGGGCAGAGAGAGTAAGGCACTAAAAGCAAAAGGAGTTGCTACTAAAACTGCCTCAACATACACTCTGTAGCCATATAATAGCCTAAGCAAAAAGTGCACAAAGGAGGTAGTAGCCAACAAACTGGGTACAGATTATTGATTAATGAAATTACAAGAAAATCTATATTAAATATAAGTTTTATTTTCTTTATTCTCTATCAAATTTAATTTTTATGGTTGAGAATCTAATGTGCTTGGTTTGCCCTTCATTTATGCAACCTCATTTAATATGAGAGAAAGTGATTTATGTTAAAAGTAGAGTTCCTCCTTGGAATGAGAGTATCATTAGGCATTATGATGTTCCTGACAGTATTAAAGGCAACCCATTTTATGGATGCTTTCAAGCATCAGGCTTCAAATGGGGGATTTATCTTCAATTAGTGCTAATTAATTAGAGACATAGAGGCAAATATAGATATGCAACTTAAAGAGGAAGATTATTGCCCAACCAACCGTAAATACCAAAGAATCATCAATAGTAGCTAATCCAGCACACCTACTGTGATATACACATAACCATCATAGAGGACTTCAAATTCAAAGAGGCTAGCTTTGTAGAGAATGCCTCCTTGCAAAAATTCATAAATGTCACTTGAAGATTTTTTTACATTACAAGTGACAGAGTTGCATAACTTTTTTTTTAAGGTTATCATTTTGATGTAAATGGCATACAAAGTATATTTTGTAAAGTGGGAACTTTTTGGCTTTTTTGGATTTGTAAATGCCATAGGTTTCTCAAATGTAAATGGCATACAAAGTGAAGATATATGATGTTTAGGTAGCTTTTTAGGTTGAGAAACACTTTAAAATGTATATGCCATATGCCTATAATATTTTGTTAGCATATGTAAATGGTACATCATTTGCAATATAAATTTACTTATTTAATGTCTTAATGCTCTGTCATTTTCCCTTTTTTCCTTTGTTAACAGCTTTGTAATGTCTTGTTACTTATTTAATGTCTTAATGCATAATAAAGTGCTAATGTGTATCTTGCTTTTGCACTTTATTCATTTTCTACATAATTTTTTTAATTTTTGGTATTAGATGACACTAAGTGTTGCAAATTTGGTACTACAATCTATTTAATTTCTATATATTCTTCATATAAATATTTAAACCAACCTAAAACAACACACTTCTTCATAACTAGGACACTGATATTATATATTTCGTTGTGAAATAACATACATTACATATGGTTAGTTCTCCATTCTAACTATATAAAATGCCATATGGCATTTAACTAACAATTATAATTACAACAACAAAACAAAATAGGTACCCATCCCATAGAGTAGAATGATTTTTAACATTTGGAAGCTGTAACAACTATAAATGCAATGCCAACAAATCCAAGCATAATATTTAACTATATATTGTTCCTCCTTAGCTTTCGAGCTTCAAACTCAATTTCACTTAACATCCTTTTTAGTTTATTCATTTCAAGTCCCATCTCACCCATATCCATTCATCTGTCACATCCATATTTCTACAACATTCCATTTTATTTTTTAGTTTTTTTTTTCTATAATGAGTCTATTGATAACTATAACTGATCACATAGTAAACTCTATATCATTTCACTCAAAGTATTTACAGTTTCCTTCTCCTTGCATACAAACCCCATGCCATCAAAAAGTTGCAACATCAAATCTTAGCTAATAAATTGCAATCCTAAGTCACTTTACCTCAAAATTAGGACATGTGAAAAATCTCCTTCTTCGATTCTTTTTCGTCCATGAAACCCACATTGGTGCCTTTAGATGTTGGAGATGACAACAAACTTATTCTTAGGTCCACCATTGTTGAATTTAGGTCTATTAAACCATGGCAAAGAGCAAGATGACTGAGAAGAATGATAAGATGTTCACAAATTTGATGACATTTTTGTGAATTTGAGGATATTGGATTTCAATAAAAAATGTAGGGCTAGTAGATGAGAAAATTTCACTCTCCATAAATAATAGTTGTTTTTTTTTCCATTTCCATTAATATTATGTTCTTGAAAAAGCCTTTTTTTTTAATTATAATCAGCTACATGCACGAGACACTCTAGTTGATCACAAATAGGTTTTATGTGAGCAGATAATAGTAAGTTTTGTGCTTAATTATCTAGAAAAGATAGAAAGAGCCTATTTGAGCTAGCCCACAAAGTTAAGGGACCTATCTGAATCTTATTCTAATATTAAAACTGCATTGTCTAGAAATCTGAATTAAAACACTACAGGTTATAACAATTTAAAAATGTTTTAAATACTTCTCTTTGCTATTAGAAAAATCATAAAACTTGATTAAAAATCTAGCTCATAAGTATATAGTTGACGATATAAGAAGTTTGTTGAGAAGATCATAAGATTGTTTTATTAAGCATGTTCTTCGGGAAGAAAATACATGTGCAGATCTTATGGCTAAAATTGATGCCAATCAGTGCAATGTTTTCTTGGTTTGGAACTCTCCTCTAAGTGACATTTCCTATACATCAATTAATATATATATATAATTTTGATATTAAATTTAATTTTAAATGAGTAATTATTATTTATCAAATAATTATATCAATTGTATAATATTTTTGATAAACGATAAGATAACATATTATATTTTATCATATGACAAGTATACTAATAACTAAACATTTAATTTACTCAATTAACAAAAAAACAATATAAAAAGTTTAACAATATGAAAAGATTTTTCATATAAAAATAATCTAAAAGTTCTCCATGTAAAATAATTTAGAAAGTTTAACAACATAAAAAGTTTTTCATGTTAGTACTCTTTAGGATTTTAACAACAATAAAATATTTAATTTCGTGTATAATAAGAAAATTAAAATATTAAAAAATTTTAAAAAATGAAATTACAAATTTTCTTATTTTCTATCAAAATATTTATATTATTATTAAAATTGATTAAACTAATTTAATTATGATTCTTTATTTTTATTATTTTATTTACTTAAAAATATCTATTTAGACAATATTCTTATAAAATAATAATGTATTTTCATTATTGTCAGTATGATAATTTTTATTATTTAACTAATTAATTAATTATTTAATAAAATAAATATTAAATATATTTAAAATTTATTATTATAATCATATTGCAAAATATATGGCAATAAATTATTTTGTATATAATATATACTATGAAAAGTATACATGGCATGAGATATGGCACTAATAGTTTCTCATATATCGTGCCATATTTGGCATTTAAAAAAATTATATAAAAAATTTAATCAAAGTATTTATCTTTTTTATTTGATCATATCAAATTTTATATTTATTTTACAATTTTCAATAATTATATATATGGAATTTAAAACAATCAAATACTACTTTGATTATAACCATATATGCTTAAGACTGTTTAGTTACTCTCAATTTTATATATGATTACAAAAAAGAATAAAATTGATAAAGAATTTGATACAAATAAATACAAAAAAGTAAAGAAAATGATTTTATAGATAAAAAAAGGTTAAATAATGTTTTAGGAATAATACTTTATGGGTGTCACCTCTTTACAACGCCTGTCATGTTCAATGGAATCAAGGGAACGCACTGAACTTTGAATTTTTTTTTTGACCCAATAAAATTCTATCTTTTACCTCGTTTATAGTTATTCTTGAAATCTTAATCCATTAGATTTTACTATTTTAAAAAAATTATAAAATGTCGGGTCAAATACTTTAAAATTTTAGAAAGTTGAAAATCCAGAGGAAATTGTAATGATAAATGCTTTTTGTGTTGAAAAATAAAAGAATTCTAACTTTTAATTTAATTTCAATAAAAACAATAGATATCTATATAAAAACTAATTCAATTATTTTTCTTTTTTGGAATTTTTATCTATTATTTTCAATGATATTTATTAGATTCTACTCATTATATATACATATAAAAAAATTTCAATTATATCAATTATGGATAAATTTGTGTTCAGAAATCACTTTTATGAACATTAAGTTAAATAAAAATTGCATAAATTAGAATGATTTTAATACAACATTCAAAATAATTTTTTGTTAAGATTGATCTAAAAATTTTTTCTTAAATCCTAAAATAAGAATCAAAATATTAAGAAAATAATTTATTAACTAAAAAATATTAATATTTTGATTCCACTAATTTAAGATCCTGACTTTGCCACTAATATATATATATATATATATATATATATATATATATATATATATATATATGTCTGTGTGTCAGGGTCTGAATTTTGTGGTATCTCTATATTA
>CATIWR010199974.1:0-16630 GCA_949677035.1 Omphalea diandra | reverse complement strand
GATCTTATACACACCTGGGCGTATATCAAGCTACCAACTGCACTTGTATAAGGAATATTATTCATAATTTTTTTCTCTATATTACTTTTAGGACACTGCTCCTCACTGAATTTATCTCCTTTCACCACAAGAATATCACTACCTTTGCAAGATTACATATTGAATCTACTGAGCACACGATTAATATAGGCCATTTCAGAAAGACCTAATAAATGATGAGATCAATCACTACGAATCTCAATGCCCAAGACAAAAGATGCCTCTCCAAGATTTTTCATATCAAAAGTTCTAGAGAGTAACTGTTTAGTTTCACAAATCATCCTCATGTCATTACTAACTAATAAAATATCATCAACATAGAGAACAAGAAATATAAATTTACTCTCACTGATCTTATGATGAATGCACTGATCTTGTTCTCTATGAAACCAAGCAAAGTAACTATCTCATCAAATTTGAGATACCATTGACGAGAAGCTTGTTTAAGACCATACATAGATTTCTTCAGTTTACAAACTAAATGTTTTTTTTACCACTTTCTTTAAAACCCTTCGGTTGCACCATATAAACTTTCTCACCTAAATCACTATTTAAGAATGTCGTCACGACATCCATTTGATGCAAGTCTAAACAAAAAATGAGCAACCAATGCCATAATTATTCTAAAAGAATCTTTAGAGGAATCAAGGGAAAAAGTCTTATTATAATCAACACCTTCATGTTTTGTAAACCCCTTAGCAACCAATTTGGTTTTAAATTTCTCAACCTTTCCTTTAGAATCCTTCTTGGACTTGAATACCCATTTGCAACTTAAGGGTTTATTATTAGAAGGAAGTTTCACTAGTTCCCAAAATCTGTTATTACTTATTGATTCCATCTCATCTTTTATAGCGTCAATCCAGAATTCAGAACAAACACTATTAACAGCCTCATCATAAGATACATGATCAATAACATGACCTATATTATAATCATATTCACCAAGATAAACCTCATAATCATCTGAAATTACTGACTTTTTCGCTCTAACAGACCTTCTAACAGGTAATGGTTCAACTACAATAGGCTCCAAAGGATTGTTAATAGGAGGAAGAAGATTAATTGCACCATCACCACTACCACCTACTTGAACAGGAACTCTTATAATCCTTTCATGTGATGAAGGTAAAGGAATGGTTACAATTTCATTTTGTTCACCACGAACAGACAGTTGTGAAATATCTAGATCAACAACATCTATCTCAAAAACTTTGCAGTCAAAGACTCTACAATTCTTGTGCCACATAAGACAATAAAACTTGTATCCTTTAGAATGGGCTGGGTACCCAATAAAGTGATAACGGGTAGTTCTAAAATCAGTCTTTTTCTCATTTGGATTATATATTCTAACTTTAGCAGGACAACCTAAACACGAAGATAGTTCAAACCAGGTTTTCTATCAGTCTACAACTCAAAAGGTGTTTTATGTTCAAATTTGCTAGGGACACGATTTAAAATATAAAGGGCAGTTTTAATACTTCACCCCATAAGAATTCAGGCAAGTTAGACCTACTCATCATATCTTTCAAAGTACGATTGCACCTTTCAGCGACACCATTTTGTTAAGGACTACTAGGCATGATATATTGAACAACTATTCCACATTCTTGCAAATATTTGGTAAACTCTCCCATATGTTAACCAGTCTCATTATATTTGCCATAATATTTACCCCCTTGATCATACCTCATAATTTTAATGACTTTTCCTAATTGTTTCTCAACCTCAATTTTGAAAATTTTGAGCATCTCAATGGCATCGGATTTCTCATTTATCAAGTATAAATAGCCATAACAAGAAAAATCATCAATGAAAGTAATGAAATATTTATTGCCACAAATAGTAAGTGAATAAGGTCCATCAATATTAGTATGGATATTCTCCAGAAGATTTAACTTTTATTAGCTCCTTTCTTTTTATTCTTAGTTAATTTACCCCTTATACAATCCACACAAACATTTAAATCTTCAAAATCAAGAGAAGGAAGAATGACATCCTTCACTGATATTTCAATTCTTTCTCCAGATATATGACCTAAACTTTTGTGCCACAACATTGGCTTCACAAGAAGGTTCTCAATCTCTTGCACCATCCAAACACGATTTATAGAGACTATTAAATAAAACACATTCACCAATCAATTTGGAATCCAAAAAACATATTGGCTTTTCCATGACCAATAGCAAAGTGATATCCAATTTTATCCAAAATAGAAATAAAAACCAAGTTTCTCCTAAAAGATGGAACATAATAGGTGTTCTCCAAAACTAGATATAATCCAGACTCCAATGTTAAGATGATATACAATCTTGTCTAAAATAGAAACATATATCAAGTTCAAGACCCCTAAGTTTGGTTTGAAGGTGAACCATATTTAGAATGTAATCTCTCACATTCCCACTATGGTTATATCTCATACTGGTTAACTGACTCATTAGGGTCCTAGCCTCAGCCTTATTGGATATAAAGTATCTATCTTCTACAGCAGCAAAAAAATCTTTGGCAGTAACATCCGTGGGCAAACTACTCCTAAGGGATTTAGGAATAGTTTCTCTCATAGCCATAAGACTAAAATGATTAGATCTCTCTTACTTGACATGTAATTTCATTTTCCTTTAATATTACTCTCAGAGGTGGGTTTAGAAGGCTCATTTTCATAAAGGGCATAATCAATCACACCCTTTTCCCAAAACAAACTAAATTTCCTCTTTTCACCTCTTAAGGTTTGTGTTAGTCAAATAGTCACAATACTATTGTTGAAACTAAAGGAGACTATTTGCGTTATAACGAAAAAACATGTATTAGAATTAGGCTATGCACAAAAATCAAATTTATGATTTACACAATCGAGAAAATTCTGGCATCACTACATATTCCCCTTTGGGCAGAACATGCACATGCAATAGAATTTCTAGTTATGAAGCACACAATCGAGATCACACTAGTTTCGAGAAATTCATCCCCTTTGGGCAGATAGACTCTCTAGACTAATGCACCTCTAAGCACAAAAAACTTCATCTCAACAAGCCCTCCCAAAATCAATGCATCTAATAACCCCCTTTGAGCAGGTTATTATATACATTAATTTAGAATTTTCTCTTCATTTCAATAAGCTCTCCCAAAATCAATGCGTCTAATAACTCCATTTGGGCAGGTTATTAAATACATTGATTTGGAATTATCTCTTCGCAAAAATTAAAAATAACTCTAAGAATTTCAATAGATGTCT
The DNA here is from genome assembly GCA_949677035.1 of Omphalea diandra. Lineage (NCBI taxonomy): Eukaryota > Viridiplantae > Streptophyta > Magnoliopsida > Malpighiales > Euphorbiaceae > Omphalea > Omphalea diandra. The sequence goes on along the minus strand of CATIWR010199974.1, from coordinate 13,362 downwards.
CACTTTGGCAGTAACACCCATATCAACCCATAAAATTATTTTTAGTTAGAGATTTATAATAGCCCAATTAAAATACATACTAAATGCAAATATATATTTCAAAATTACACAAGGTACCAAACATAATATATCTTAATTTTAAGCACATAATTATTTTTTCATATATGTGCAAAATAAATATATATTATCTATTTATTTAATTTTATCATAAAATTAATATCGCTAAATAATAGACTGATAATTAACTTTACATAAATCACCTAAATATTAATGTGTGTGTGTGTGTGTGTGTGTGTGTATATATATATATATATATAAATATAATTATTGAAACAAAATTAAAATATACCATTAAAAATCATGAATATAAGCTTGTCTATCTTAAATATTTGCTAGCATAAGATGTTAACAAGTAATTGGCTTAGTCCAGTCGGCCAAGATTATGTTAAGCCTCTCCGCAGTCGTGGGTTCGAGACCCACGACATGCATCTTCTCCCTCTCTTTTGTTTTTTTTTTGTTTCACAGAACCACAGATCCAAGAATCTGAAGGGAACCATCGCCGATCCCTTTTTCGGATTGTTCAACAACCAACAACACAACCATACAATCTTTAGGTTTTTAAAGATCCATAAAAAACATTAACATTATCAAACTCGAACCCATTCATTTATGGCCGCAAACATTAACATTATCAAACCCGAACCCATTCATTCATGGCCGCAAGCATTAACACTATCATATTCGCAAGCATAAAAAAATATGGCCGCAAACCCAAAACCTCCGCAAAGTCATCCTGGAATCGCAGCACATACACAAAATTTTAACACAACAACATTCGATAAAGATCAAAGAGAATCCATTCATTCATGTAGTATGTATCTATATGCAAGTGAGCGATTTACACCGTAGTCAAACTCCAACTGTTTGCGTGGCTGGGTTTTGGGACCAAAAGGAAAGCTTTTCTTTTGTTGTGTTATGTTTTGAATTATAGAAGAAAAAAAAAAGATTAGCAGCAATGGAGGGATTTGCGAATTTGGGTTGCAGCGACTCGCGAATTAGGTTTGGAACAAAAGACTTTCGTTTTGTTAATCGCAGAGGGGAGAGAAAAAAAATTGGCAGAAAACAAGGGATTTGTCCAACGCGGGTTTCGAACCTGCGACGTCTTCTACAAATAATGCAATCACCAACCATCTAAGCTAATCAATTAGCTCATGATGGTAGAAACAAATTAAATATATATACAAAGCGATAGAACAACATTAATCATCAAAATAATTGATTTTTTTTATTAACAATACAAAATATTTAGGGTTCTAAATCATGTACAATTTCATGCTCTGATACCACATGTAATAATTTTTCAGGATCTAGTACATGAATTTAGAACATCAATATTAACAATTAAGCGGAAACAAATTGCGTACCTGTTTGCGCAGTAGATCCAAAAGTAGAAACAAATTGCATACCTCTTTACTCGTTGGATCCTGAATTGTTCTGCGTCATAATTGCGATCACTGAAAATAACACACTCGGATAATAGGTCAGACGAGTTGAAAAAGAGAGTCAAGTCTTCCTCTTCTTGACCTTCTCACAAGACGGCTACCAATGAGTGTAGCAACTAGGTTTTTTTAGATATGAAGGCAGAAGAGGAGACTTAGCTTATTTATAATAGATTTTAACATACCCACCCATCACAGGTCCATGTTAAAATAGGCCTACACTGACCGTCTTCCATATCAGCCCACAAAAGGTGTCACAAACTCATAACTCAATTGATCACATTTTAATTGGGTTTACCCACAATCAATAAACTATATTATTCAGTCCGTTTTATAAATAATTAAAATAAACTCATAATTAATATTAACCCACGTAAAAAATTCCAACAGATAATTGTACTCATATTATAATTCATGGTTAATCTTATATTTATGTTGATTCTTTTTCTTCCATGACAGTATTTTAAACTTTAACTCCAATATGAGATTGTGCATCATATAAAATTCATTTGATACAATACAACAACAATTTTCCGTAACTAATAGTGAAGTATATATAGTATGTCACATAAATGCAGAGTGTTACGTTTAAATTTAAATAATTCTGTAAAAAAAATGAGGCATGCTATGAATTAGATTGATTAATATTTGAAAATAGATATTGATTTGAATAATATTATGCTAAAGAAACCATTAAAATTTGTGTTCCTAGTATTTTATGGCAAATTAAAATTATGGCGAATTTTATAATGATGTATATATTATGATATTATAATATTATTATATAAAATTTTAAACTGCATGTATAATTTAATAATTATTTGTGATAATTTATCGTTATTTTGAACAATTTTATTAAGATAAATATTGTCTAAAATAATAAAAGATTATATATATTAATAAAATTATTAGTTAAATACTTTAACATTCTATTAATTATAATATTGTAATATGATATCATAGAAGTTATGATAGTGTTCACCATAAGCAACATTTAAATGGAGAATATAACAAACTCAAATCATTATGCACTTTTCTTATATATATTGATAAAAAATGCAAAGGTGTGCTATGCTATTTTTTAGAATGGAGGAGGTCGATATGTTCCGGGAGAATCACCATATAAATTTTACGAGAAATACATTCATGAATTTGATATCACGTCTTAAATTAAAATTTTGAGGCATGGAGTCTTTAGTTTATTTCTACTTATACGTACCTCTCAAGATAATTATATATACTTCACAAAATTTTTTTATTATTTATTAATACATATAGAATAGTGAATACTTGTATTATCCCAAAAATATCTCCTTATGGCTTTAAATATTACATACATTAAACAAAATAGGAAAAGAAAATAAAGAAGAAAATCCCAATCCAAATAGAAAAATAGTGAAAGGTTACTATAGCTTACTAAAATAATTTTAAATCAAATCTAAATAGAACTGGCTTTAAAAATATCCTTAATCAAGTAAACCAGGTTCTCACACTATAACAATATTGAAAACTGGATTGAATTGGCTGATAAAATCAAGAATCAGACCAATATTTGATTTTGTTTGACCTAAATCAGTTTTTAGTTTTATTTTTATTTTTAATTATTATAGTTATATTTATATATTTTAATATTTTTCAAAATTTTTAAAGCTATTTTAATAATATTTTAAAATTTTACTTATTATTAAACTAACTGAACCAGATGGGTTGAATTTGTCAAACTATGAAACCAATCAGTGACTGATCGGTCTGGTTTTAAAACTTTGCTCTATAGAGCTCAAAGAGAACTTTCTATTAAAATATTATGCATCAAAATAATATTTCACTAACGTCAAAAGCTATGACCTATCAAAATTTAATCACTCTTTTGCTAATTTCAAATTACATATTTGAACTTCTATCTCATAATCTGTTACCAATCTATTCTACGTCACTCGAATATTTGGATATAATGGAGCACATGAGACTAAGGTGGTCAAGCTTGGGAGCTCAATTGGTGAGGGCATACAAGCCAACCAATTGGAAGAGGAACCCTAACACTTTCAAAAAATCAGCCTAAGTTGAGAGGAGTTCATGAAGCCCAAAATGCGAACATCATTTTATATATATATATATATATATATATACACACACACACACACTAGGTGAATACTAGTGTGTCAGCACAAAAAAAATATTACATAATAATTAATATATAAAAAAATTTTCAAAATTTAATTACACTGATAATTTAATCTTGTCCTTGAAAAATGAAAGAATGATAAAGTTCAAAAATTAAAACTACTATCTATTAACGCATCTACTAAATAGACATTATACATATCTATACTTATAATTCTACTGGGTATTTCCACTCATATAAAATAAGTTCACCGTATAAAATGATGAATCATTCAATCATAAAAGTCATTTATTTGATTTTTCTATTTTTATTGGTAATACTTCATAATTTCTAGAAAAAAAATTATATTCAAAAGATATTATAAAAATTTTATTTTATTAAATTTACATGAACAATCTAGTAAAAAAAATAAATTATTCATATATTGCAGCTGTTTTACTATAACTGTAAGAGTTGGGCTGTCTAAAAGTTTAGAAGTTTTAAAATCTAAATAACTGTGGGCTTGAACATTGTGAATTACATTGAAGATGAAATTTTATGTAGCCCAATATTTTAATTGTGAAAAATAACTCTCAATTTTCACGTATTAACGAATTTGCCTTAGCTTAATACTACTGTACCAAATATTTAAATTAGCAAATAATATTCCACCGAAACTTCCTATGATTTACCATCACCGTAAAATTTATTGATAAAGAAAATGTGTAGAAGTTTCCCGAATTAGATGTCATTTTCTTTTGATTTGTTTTTGCTATTTTAGTTTTAATTTAAGTTAAAACAAGTTTCATTATTTAATTTTTAGCTCACACCATAAGAAGTTTGGCTACTTTAAAAATAAAATAAAACTCGGCTAACATAATAATGAAAAATGATTTTAAAAAAAATAATAATTAGAAATGACAATGAAATCCATACTTTTTTTTTTTTATATTTAGATGAAAATTTTTATTTTAGGAAATTTTGTGGCTAACTCCTATATCCGAATTGAGAATCATATTGTATTATCTGGATTTATCCCATTCTGAGTACTATATATATATATATATATATAACTAGTTATGGATAACTATTTAGATTAATGTGGATCGGTTTAGATCAGTTTGATTATTTGGATCCGATAAAATTAATAATCGATAGTATCATGAATTACTATTCTGGTTCAGATTGATTCAGTTATTTTTTGGATTTTTTTAGTTCTTTTGAATTTTAATATTTTTATTGTGGTTAATTGATCTGGTTCGATATATCTATAATTTATGCTCACTCTTAATATAGGTAAAATTTAGAATGATATTATTGTATATACAAAAATTAGCTTTAACAATAATTATATGAGTTATATATGAAAAGAAAAGATAAAATTATTTGGCTTGCGCAATTCATCTAACAGTAAAAAAAATCTATAAAAAACAATTAATTAATTTAAAAAATGGAACTTCTTGATAGAGATTAAAATTTTTACCAATTCAATTTTTTTGAGTTAATTTATTCATTAATTTTTATTTAGTTAAATCATATCAAATTGATTAGAATTAAAATGATCAATTGATTAATAGAATATACATAATTTTGTTTAGTTTGATAGTTTATGTATTTTACTCGAATTCTAAATATTATAAGTTTAACTTTATAATTTTTATAAAGAAAATGATAAGTAGAATATATATAATTTGGTGAGTCTGAATAGAATATTTCATTGATTAGTCAGATTAAAGAAAAGGGAGAATTTATAAGCTTTATCTTTTTAAGCTTTAACTTGTCCCAAATAAGAAGTTAGTGAGCTGTTACGGGTCAAGAAAAAGATTGACTTTGATTTTGAATGATTTTCTAACTTCATCCAAATTGAAAGTGAAGTTGATGCATTGCTGTATTTTCTGAGCAGTTCCCTACCAACTTCGCTAAATTGAAAGTTCTTATTATTATGACATTATTGTACATATAAAAATTAGACGCAACAGTAACCATCCCTGCTACATGTATATACCTGCCGCAAAATGTGCCTTTCTAATGGCTGTCGCGTCAAATAATGCAGACTAGCGGTTTTTGTGGACCTAGCAATGCCTTATTATTCCAAATTCAATTAACCTGGAATTAACCCATTTTTTCTTGCATATGGTTATTGACTACAGGCCATTTTACCATAAACGTGTTGATAAGGCTTAGAATTAAAACCTTCTCACCTCTATTTTATAAAAACATGTAATGCCACTTCAGCCTACGTTAAGCAGTTAGGAGACATGAGTATATTTAAATAATAATTTTATTAGAATATTTAATTATTTTAAATAATTTTTATTTTTAATAAAATTATTCTAAATAATTTAAAATTATAAATATAATTTAAAATTTTATACAATAATACTTTATTGTACCGTTGCTTAGAATTCACCCAAAGTTGATAGCGATTTTTATTAAAATTTTTGTTTGTTACACCACATCAATCTAGGCTTGTTAGGCTAAGGGATTATTTAATTTAATAGTGTCGTCAATGGTAAGTAATCAGTGATCAATGATTAACTTTAAGCGATCAATAAATATAAAATATTTAGTAAAAAAATATAAAATATTTAACAAATAAATATTTAGTGATTGAAGGTGTGATTAAATTATACAATGATATAAAAATATTTTATTTTATATTTTAATTAATCTTATATAAAATATAAATTGTTATGATGGTAAATATAGACAAATATAAAGTTCATACAAGCAAAAAAAAATTAAATGTCAATTTTTATATTTCAAACACTATAGATGATGAATGTTGATATAAATACTCTTTCTCAATGTTTGAATACTTTATGGCCGCATGTTAATGAATCAAGGCTGAGAAGCATATAATTTAAACAATATTGACGCGAATCAAAAGACTCAAAATGCATGTATATAATATAATGCTACAAATGGGAACAATTATAGGCAAGAGTTGGGAACCTCCCATGAAATATCAATAAAAATTTTCCACAAGAACCAATAAATTCACTCTATATGTTGTGCTAATGCGTCGAAATTACTATAATCAGCTTTTTCATTTTCTATATATATTGTAAAAAAACCATCTTCATTTCAAACTTCTAAAACATGCAAATGGCGATACTCATATCTAAGTTACTAACCGAGATCGATATCGAGAGTCATTTGTCTTTACCTACTTTAGGGCAACTGCCCTACGAAGAAGGCCATTCCATGAACATGAACGTCCACGATAGCAGCGGCAAGGAATGGATATTTCCTTGCTTAATCCAGAGAAATGAGAGCGCAGTGCAGTTCCTTTCGGTGGGTTGGCTTGATTTGGTACGTCAAAAAAATGTTAGGGTAAATGATGAGATTGTTATCGTTGAGGAAGTCACGAACAACAACCAAGCTGCAGGAACGAAGATCAAAATTGAAGTCAAGAGGAAAATCAGGTTATTTGGTGAAGATATTTGGGGTGATGTCTAAAATAGGAAAACCAAACTTGTTTAGACTTATATCAAATAAATAACTGGATTAAATTTAAAAATAGCATTGAATGTCTTTATATTTATGAAAATAAAGAATGTTATAATAATTTTTATTAATAATAATAGATTATTATTTGAATTGTTATTCACTTATTAGTTTAACGTTTAAAAGAATTTCTTACACTCTATGTATGCAAATTTGTGTCAAATATGTTTTAGTCATGGCATGTACAAATATGTTTTTCGGCTTTGCTGATATGTACCCTTCAAACTAATACAAATAAATCAGTCTCAATATGCTATATTAAAAAAAAAAAAGTATAGTGGCTTGTGCCCCCAAACATGCACTTTTCATATGGTCTTTTTTTCTTTTAATTGAAATAGCTAGTGATTTGAATCAGATGTCACATGTTTATAATCTATAATTATTCTTTCAATTAGATTTCAACTGGTGTTTGAACTTGCTAAGATTATAATGAAGTCAAATATCGTAATATTCAAATTTGATTTATTTATTTTATTTTAAATTTGAATTTAAGATAGTTTTTAAATTTAGATTTATTTATTTTATTTTAAATTTAAATTTAAGATAGTTTTTAAATTTATAGTTCAAAGTTAACTTATTATATTTAATTTAAACTCAAGTTTGTTTACAAGCTTAATTAACTAATGCAAATTACAGAAAACTTAATATATAATTGTGATATAATTATATTTGTAAATATCAAATAAAATATATTTTGAATAATATTTTTATAAAAACTAATTATATTAAAAATTCATTTCGAGCTATTCATGAGTTTTGAGGTACTTGAGATTATTTATAAAATTTATCAAGGTTCAATTACATTTGAATTTCATATATTTATTATATTTGAAATTCATTTATTTAGTTGGTAAGCGAGCTCAAAATAGCCTTTTGATGAATCAAACTCAAGTCCATTATAATCATTTTATGGTTGCAGAACTCGTAGTAGAATGACTCATGGCCTATCTAGTTATCTAGCTCATCATAGCAGCAGCTGCGGAGGCAGAATTTACAATGAGTAGGACTTAGATAATAAAACCAATAATATTTATTTGAATATAAAATATATGAAAATAAAAAACAATAATTTGGATAAAATTATTTTTTATTATAATAACCCTTGCCAATGTGCCATATTTTAAAACCTTTGAATGTTATTTTTAAAATCAATGAAATTTAAGGGCAAGTGAAAAAAAAAAAAAAGCAAATGGAGATTTATAAAACTGAAAAAATAATATTTAAAAAAGAATTTTTTTTACTTTTAATGATATATTAATTATTAAGTCAAATGTGTAGGTTGAAATTTAGAAAACAGTTTGCATTGAGAGAATTTAAAATCCATGGATTTGACAACATAAATAGATTTAAAATTCATGGATAGTAAAATCAATAGATTTTGAAAATTCCATTATTTGATTTGAACAAAATTCATGAATTGTTAAGGATAATCTTAGAATAAAAAAAATATTATAATAATCCATCATTCATTAAAAATGATGAATTTTGGATTTGGGAAAGTGAAAACCCTCAAAATCAAGGATTGTGGAGAATGATGGATTTTACAAAATCCATGAATTGTAATATATTTTGGCTTACCAAATGATGAATTTAACTCAAATTCATGGATTTTATAAAATCTCTCATTTAAAATCTCGCAATTCAAATGATAAATATTAATAATTTTATAAAATAAAAAAGTAAAACTTTAATGAGTCCTTTAGCCCATTTTTGCAAACTCATGTTAAAGTAAACATATAGGATATATAATTTGATTTAGTCCAAATTACACATAGTAAGCATATTATATATAAGAAATTTTTAAAAATATGAGTGGGGGCTTGAGCCCCAACTCGTCCCAATGTGTGTCCGCCCCTGCATAGTAGTGAAGAACAATGCTTCTGATAACTTGGAAGCTGTAAAATCATATGCAAAAGTTTGCCTCATCATTTCTTATCCTTAGTTATGACATCTTGCTAAGATAAAGTCTTGTATAAACTGAAGTGTTTGAGAACATACTTAGTATTAGAACCGTTTATAAATAATTAAAGTTGCCACGGTGTATTAGTTTCTTAAGATCATCTAAAATACATTAACTTTTCTTTCCTAGGATTGAATAGTTACTTGAATCATGGAGTACTCTCTTTCAGCTGCAATTCTCTCACATTATGTAAGGTGTTGGAAATTTATCAGTGATACAGCGAGTTTGCAAAAGATGCCAATGCAGAGGGGTACATATTGATAAAGTTTGTTGTGGAAAAAGGCAATGGACTTGGGATAATGGGGTTGATGGAAATTCCTCATCACATTGCAAGATTGCATGATGTGGTAAACATTCAAGATGTTGAGCTTGCCTGTGAGGAGAACCAGGACTTGAAGAATTAGAGTTAGTGTGCTTTGATAATTTCCAATACGAAGCAAGGCGTGAAAGACTTGGAAATTTAAGGTTCGATCTAGGTACCAATATTGTTTCCTTCCTAGATGATAGTGGCTTGGTGGTTCCTACTTAGCTTGGCTTTCTTTTCATCATTAGATTGAAGATATGAAATGCACATTTAGAAGCCTCCAAAACTACACCTCTATGGAAGACGTATTGATGGTGTGTTGCCCCAAACTTCAATCCTTAGCAGAGCAACTCTGCAAGACCTGGATCCCTTTCAACCAAGGCCTGTACTATCATGGAACATCATTTGTCAAAGGAAAAAGGAGTATCTGCTCATTATTTTTGTATCCAGAAAAAATGGACTTTATTGACGTTCGACAGTTAAAGTTCAGATAAAATTCAACATCAAAGGCCAGTGATGGTAGAAATCTGCAGGATTCTTCCACTTTAACGTTGATTGAAAAGGGGAAAGAAGAATTAGGTGTAATTCCTTCATTGATTTCCCATCTGGTCATCATTAAAATTCACATTCTCATATTCATGGAATCAATCTTTAGTTTGATGTGCCACTATAATGATATTGGCATCGTCTCAGATTTTGCATATTGAAGTGGAGCAGAGCTTAGTCGGAGCTGGAGGACTAGCTTCTTTACTCCAATAAATTCAGAAGCGAAGAAGAATGTGAGAAACGTCGTCAGTCTTCCTGATACTATATCTGCATTGTAGTATGAGGCATATGCTTCAACCCTTTCAATATACACTATAATATTGTGTTGTATATGGGTAAAGCTTTTCAAACAATATAAAATTCATTTATGTATTTTATGACGACTATGGTATTGATGAACAAGGCTTTGTAATTGCATGGTGATTAAAATCTTCAAGACGCTGTTGATTTTGTGGTGACCTTCTAAGAAGATTTGAGAATGAATATTAAGAAGACGATGTATTAAGAAATATAAGAAATCAAATTGAAAGGGTGAAGGCAACAAAAAATGGGTGAAGGTTAAGCCCGATAATAATTGGGTTAAAATGATTTTAGGTCAACTATTACTAAAAAGTTAAAATCAACCAATTAAGTGGGTTGTTATGTCATGAACTCTTATTCAAATAACAATATGAATCTTTGTTCATATAACAATATGGACTACAGGTCCATGACATGTGTGAGAATTAAAAAACAAAGGAATGCGCTCCACACACATCCCACTTCACATACAACTTTTTATCATTTCTTTTTTTTATTATTTTTTATGAATGAGATTTTTGTGTATTTTTATATAATATAATTTTATATATTATATATAATTATATTAATACAACATATAATTAAATTATATATTAATTATTTTATATGATTTAATTATATTATATTATTATAGTTATATAATTAATGTTATTATATATAATTATATAGAAATATTACATATAATTTAAATTATTATATTAATTAATTTATATTATTACATTATTATATTAAATATAATATTATATTAATTTTTGTTTAATATTATTAAATAGATTTTATGTTTTTTTGTGGTTCATTTACTACATGATATAGGTTAATTACTTTAAATATACAAGTTCATTTGTTGTGAACTGTAGATTTATTTTTTTGTGAATTGTATGTTCATTCGATATAAATTATAGATTCATTATCAGTAAACTGTAGGTTTTTTTTTTTTAAATTACAAGTTTGTTTTGATATAAATTTTAGATTTATTATCAGTAAACTATAAATTCATTTTTTGTAAATTATAAACTATAAATTCATTTTTTGTAAATTATAGGTTTATCATTTTTTGTAAAATGTAGGTTCATTTTGGTGTAAACTGTAGATTTATTATCAACAATCTGTAAGTTCATTTTTTATAAATAATATATTTATTTTTTATAAATAGTAGGTTCATTTTGGTATAAATTGTAGATTAATTATCAGTAAATTATAGATTTATTTTTTATAAAGTGTCAGTTCATTTTTTGGGAATTATAAGTTCATTTTTTGTAAATTGCAGGTTCATTTTTTGTAAATTGTACATTTTGTATAAACTATAAGTTCATTTTTTATAATTAAATATTTTTATATTTTCAATTTTTTATAATATTAAAATTGATAAACCTACAATTTATATCAATTTTTTATGAAAAAATAAGTCTATTTTTCTAAACATATGAAATAATAATAATAATAATATTAATATAATCAAAAATAAAAAAAGAGATCTATAAAAGTATAAATATGTGTATTTAAAATAAAAATAGGAAGTTTGTTAAAATAAACAAATCATTAATATTTAAAGTAAAAAATAAAGGAAGTTTGTTAAAAAAAAATAAAAAACAAAGCAACAATTACAGAAGAGATAAATTTTTTTGTATTTACTGCACATGTGTTTTGAACCCTTGAACCACAAAACATCGTGGACATGAGTACATGATATAATTTGTCCCGATTTGGTAGCTACACCCAAATTATTATATATATTTTTTATATTTTGTGTACTTTTCGATGTGAAATTTTAACTCTTAACACTCCTTTCAAGTGACAACTATTCAGTTGACTACTTGAAAATGAAATTGGTTTCCCTGAAATTGAAATTGATTGCAGTGACAACTCCAAACCGAGTCGCTGGAACTGAACATCCAAATGAAAAACTGGGTGACAAACAAAAATCAGACTAGACCTGCTCTGATACCATATTAAGAAATTTAAAACATCAAATTGAAAGTGTGGAGGTGATAGAAATTAGGCAGAGGTTAAGTCTGAGAATGATTGTATTAAAATGAATTTGGATCAACTATTGCTAAAAAGTTAAAACTAACCAAGTAGGTAGCTAAACTCAAACTATTATATATCTTTTATATTTTGTGCACTTTTTCGATGTGAAATTTTAACTCTTAATACAATGTGCCATTAAAAAAAAAATTTAAGAACACTAACTTAACATTCTGAGTATGATCCAGATTTAGTTGTATTTTTGGCAATTCAATCCCCCACAATTTAGTTTGTAAAGTTGCAATATTATCTTTTTTTTTGGTAAAAAAATATTGTTAAGATTAAAAAGGATATAGTAACATCATATATAAATATGGTCAAAGCCGAATTCAGATTTAATACCGACATAACCAACAATTGTAACTGTTATGATGTGAGTTATGTTTCATATTCTTCTCTTCAATCAAATAAATATATTAGGCAAAAAAAGTTTGTTAATTAATATTCACAAAGTAAATTTGTCAACTTATGAACATTGTTTAGCTAAAAAATCTGTAAGAAAATCGTTTAGAAGGAGAACTAGAGCTGAGTTTTCATTATAATTAATTCATTTTAACGTATGTAGTCTTATGAATTTGAGAATTAGGCATGAAGCATTTTATTTTATCACATTTATTGATTATTACACTCGATATGGTCATGTCTATTTGATATTTTATAAGTTTGATGTTAAGTTGCTTTAAAAGTTGTATGAATTTGGTTGAAAAACAATTATACAACTAAAAAATGATTGAGGCTGAGAATACTTATTTGATTAGTTCATAGAGTTATATGATAAAATAAAAAAATACAACATCAGTTGAGTATTCCTAAAAGTCCACAATAAAATAGTATTACCAAGAGAAAAAATAGAACTTTTGTTAAGATAGTTAGATATATGATGGCTCAAACTTATTTGCTTATTGCTTTTTGGAGTGATACACTGTTGACTACCACATTTATAAGTGTCTAAAAAACCAGTTACCATCACACAATATGAGTTACGGACTGATAGAAGATCTGACCTAAGTGTTTTAAACCATTGGAGATGTACTTATCATGATACACCTATAAATATGATAAATTAAGTTCAAAAGGAAACAATATATATATATATATATATATATATATATATATA
>CATIWR010199963.1:0-21713 GCA_949677035.1 Omphalea diandra | reverse complement strand
CAATCCTAAACTAAATAGGAAAACTAAAGAAACATTATGATTGGTCAACAAGATTAGACCAAGATACTTTCCTAACTAAAGAACAACTCTTCCTAAATAGAAAAGGAAAAGGAATCAGCCTAATGAGGAAATCCTAATGGCTTTAGGAAATATTGCCAACTAAGGAAATCTGGTAAGAATCTTTGACTTTGGGCCTTATTTCCTTACTTACATGACTTGGGCTTCCTTTTACATGCCTTGGGCTTCTTTTTACATGCCTTGGACAAATTGGGTTATGCTTGGGTGCTCTCCACAAGTTGGGCTCCATTGTATTAAGTTAAGTGCTCCATTTGAAGAGTTTAAGCTCCCATCAGCTATTAATTGGGCTTCACGCATTCTTTGCTCTTCTTGGGCTAATCCAAGTGTAACTCCTTATTGCATGAATGCTCCAATTACATCCTTAAACTTTTTTACCCTTCCCTTTATAATTGGGCCTTGAAGTTGAAGTGGATCCTTTGCTTTAGCCTTGGCTGTTTGCATCACTGTTTCTTTCCATTTATAGAGACTTTAAATGGCTATAAATAGGCCCTTCAATTGTAACATCCTCACTTCTATTCCAACGTCAATTTCTCTCTCTCAAAACTCTCTAAAATCACAAATCCTCTTTATCTTTTGTAATGGCTCCTAAGAAGATTTCAAGGGCAGACAAGGGCAAGGTAGTGGCTCAGTGATTTGCACCCCCCTAGATTTCACCTCATGAAAGGCATCACTAAGGAGGAAAAAGAAAGGTACAAAGCAAATTCGTCAAAGATCATCCTCCCCAATAAGATTCCTTCTACCTTTTTGTTGGAGACCTTGGGCATCAATGTAGAGATTCGTGCTTTACTCTCCAACTTGGGCTGGAATGAGTTCATCTTTTGGGATGAACCCGGTTATGATGAAATTCTGAAGGAATTTATGTGCACTGTCCAATTGAGTCGCAATGTCGATTCTTGAGTGGGGCAATACGGGTTAGTATTTTGGGCTTTTGGCAATCCTTTTTATATTAATTTCGACCAACTTTCCTCTCTCTTCAATCTTCAAGTTGGAGAAAACATTCCCTTCATAATCTCTGCACTTAATGTCATTTACTCTGAATTTTGGTCAAAAATTTCCATTGAAACCAAACATGACCCGAGATCCTCCATAGTCAAACACATTAAAACCCTACCTTTTTGGATATTTTCTTATATCATCATCTTTTCTGTAAATGTTAGAGGTGATGGTAATGAGAAGGTATCACAAAAAGACTTGGCATTTCTTTTCTGCCTTGTCAAAAATAAACTTATTCAAACCGGATGGTATCTTGTGAATGAATTGATCCACATGGGTACCAAAACCAAAAGCCAATTCCTTTTACCTTCACATATTACGACCATATATCGCTTTGTAGGGGCATTTGATAAGGAAAATGAAAAACTTATCACCAAGAAACTCCTTCCTTCACCAAACTTTCTTGATCTCACCTATCTCATCGATGCCAAAGCTATTCACCCGGACACCTATGCCTATACCCTGGGTGCCATTAGAGCTAAGAAAATAGAGACTTCACTAGCTTCCAAATGGAAGACATTAGTTATTAAAGAAGTAGCTCCATCTATCCCTCCTCAACCAATGCTTAAGGCTAAACTCTCCCTTGCAACCATCAACAACAAGCTTGATAAGTTGATGAGGATGATGAAAAGGAGATTTTTGTTCCTCTTTCATCTTCATAGTGATATGATTGATTTGCAAGAGAAGTTAGGAATCCCTCCGTACCATCTTCCAAACTTCACAGAGTTTGATGATACTAAAGAAGAAAAAGGCAATGATGAAGTTGAGGATGGAGATGAGGCCGAAGGTGAAGATTAGGGTGAAGATGAAGAATTTTCTAGAGATGATTCTCATACTTTTTAGTTTAGGATCTCTTTTGTATTTTTTTTCTTTTTTTTGTTTTGCAAAAAAAAAAGTGATCCCAATAACTTATTTCTAAGTTTGTATTTTGCAAAAAAAAAAAAAGTGATCCCATATAACTTGTTTCTAAGTTTGTATATATATAAAAGTTGTTTCTTTGCTAAAATTTTATGTTATGTGCTTGCTTTACTTCATTTGTTTATGCATTTGCTCCCTATGTTTACTTGCTTACTTATGCAATTGATCTTTTCCCTTTTACCCTCTTTTTGATCTTGCTAAAGGGGGAGAGATAGAATCTAGAATGAATCAAAGGGGGAAAGAAAAATAATAGCATTAGTTGAGGGGGAGCATAAGGACATAAAAGCATAAAAGTATCATACTTAGAATTTTGGTCTCAAAGTCATACTTAGAAAATTTTCTAAAAATTTCTAAGTATACATTTGAACAATTTATCACTCCAACTTCACATTTTTGCATTATTTTCCATTAGGATCAATCTAAGTTGTCAAAATCAAAAAGGAGATTGTTGGACTAGGATGGTTAATTCTAAGTCTTGGACCTCTTTTGATCTTGACAAAGGAGACTGATTAATACTAGGATGGCTAATCCTAAGTCTTGGACCTCTTTTGATATTGACAAAAGAGATTGATCAATCCTAATGTTTCAATCAAGTGTTATTTTGTAGAATTAAGTTAAAATTTCAATTGGAAGTTGGAATGATTGCATAATCTTCAAAAAGGAAAAGTTCATCCAAATTCGTGGTTAGTGGTCTATAATTTGCGATTGCGACTTAGTTCAAAGACAGAGTGAAACTCGGCCAAACAGATTCGCGGGCATCATCATTGTCGCAACTCATCCAAGGATGAGAGTGTCAAAGTCACAGATGAATTCACGGTCCATGTCATGCCTCAATCGCGACCATGATTTTCAAAGTGATTGAAGAGGGAACCGAGTCCACAATCATAGCATGCCAAGTGTCCTAAGTATCCATTGAAGAACAAAATTCGTGAGGGCGACATTTTGGGTAGTGACCGCGATTCAAAAAGAAGAAGATTGTCTTTCAAACAGAAGAATTCACATCCCGAGTCGTGCCTTATACAAGGAAGAATGCGACCGCAACATTGATGAGTAGTTAGAATGCAATGACTATATTTTCTTAATGGACCAATGAGGAGTTGCCACATGGACTAACCGTTAGACACAAATGAGGTTTTTCGCCGTAATTTTTAGCTCCCCAATGGAAATTTGGATTTTGCGACTGCGACTCCTACTTGATATGCAATTAATGCATAGTCTACTTAGCATGTCTTGGAGATTTGTTGAGCTTTAAAGTCTAACATCTCTTTGGTGGGTATGGGGTATGAATACTCTACCAAATAGTGATAAATGAGACAGATAGAGAATTCATTACTTATGTTAAAGCTCTCAAACTTTTACTACTCAATTTCTTCTCTTCTCTATGAGATTATAATTATTGGGTGTGAGCATTAAACACTAATTGTAAGAAAGGTTTTAGTGTGAGCCTGTGAAAACACTTAAAAGAGATTTTAGTGTGATCCTTAGAAAACACTTGTAAGAGAAGTTGTTGTGTGAGCCTTGAAAACACAAAGTATATAGGTTATTATGTAAGCCTTGAAAACACAAAGTGTAAAAGTTAGGTGTGAGATTGCAAACACCATTCTGAGTTAGTGGAACACCTAATTGTAGAGAATTGGAGAGTGGACGTAGGGTTGGTTATACCTGAACTACTATAAATTCTTGTGTCTCTTTTCTACTCCTTCTTTATCCTCATTTTAATTTTTTTATACACCAATTTAACCCCCCTTCTTGGTGCCTAGGGCCAACACACATTTTTAGTGGTCAATGATGATGACAGATATAACTGAGTTTGTATCGAGATGTTTAACCTGCCAGTAAATCAAGGCAAAACATCAATCACTGGCAGGTAAGTTGCATCCTTTATCTATTCTCGTATGGAAATGGGAGAAAATTTCAATGGATTTTGTTATTGGTTTGGCTCAAACATAAAAAAGGCATAATGCTGTTTTGGTTATTATAGATAGACTCACACAATCTGCACACTTCGTGCCTATACGACAAACAAATTCACTTCTCATTTTTGGAACAACTTACAAACAGCCTTGGGTACTTGTTTGAATTTTAGCACTGCTTTTAACCCATAGACTGATGGTCAATCAGAGAAGACTATTCAAACATTAGAACATATGATGCGAGCTTGTTTGTTAGAATTCAAATGCAATTAGGATGATCATTTCCCATTAATGGAATTACATATAATAATAAGTATCATTCCACTATTGGTATGGCACCATATGAAGCTTTATATGGCAGGAAATGTAGAAGTCCAATTTGTTGGGATGTTAAAAAAATGAGATGTTAGAAGGTCCTGAGTTGGTACATGATATAGTGGCCAAAATCTAAATAGTCAGAAGATGTTTACAAGCTGCTCAAGAAAGGCAAAAAAGGTATGTTGATAAACATATATGAGAAATGAAATCAGGTTGGAGATAAAGTATTTTTGATAGTTTCACCATGGAAAGACATTATTAGGTTTAGTAAATAGGGAAAGTTGTGTCCAAGGTACATTAGGCCATATGAGATCATAGAGAGAATTGGGCCATTGACATATCGATTGGCATTACCAATAGAATTATCTTAGATACATGATGTGTTCCATGTTTCTATGCTTCAAACATATAGGTCTGATCCTAGCCATGTATTATCAAAGCCAGAGATTGAATTGTCTGATGATGACTTATTATGTACAACCAGTTAAAATTCTTGATCAACAACTAAAACAGTTAAGGAATCAAGTGATACCCATGGTTAAAGTGAGATGGATTCATCACTCACCTAAAGAGGCCACTTGGGAGGTAGAAGAACACATGAGACAACAATATCCCTATCTATTCTAAAGTTTTAGTAAGTAAAATTTCGAGGATGAAATTTTTATAAAAGGGGGAGATTTGTAACATCCTCAACCAAATCATATGCATTTTAATTACATTATATTTGAATATATGCATTGGATAAATGATTGTTTAGACATGTGAATTGGATAAGCACGACAATGATACTTGTAACATTGCATTTGGGACATTTAAACGTATATGTAATGTTTGTATAGTTGTATGAAAAATTATCTTATGTTGTGTGTATGTTATAGTATCATAAATAATGGTGTTATAGAGATTATTTAAAAGCATAAGGAGTATTTAGGGATTAGGAGATGGATAAAGGTGCTTAAGGAGTGAAGAAGAGGGACTAAAAGAGGAAAAGTGAACTTCTAACTAATAGAAATGAAACACCGTGATTTTATCTTGTTACAATAGGTCTACAAGTGGAATTTTTCATCCTTTAGGATCAATGTAGAGAGGTTAAACGTGAGGTACAAAAGAAGAAAAAGAAAGCTAAGAAGAAAGAAAGAAAGGAAGAAAAAGAAGAAGAAGAAGAAGAAGAAGAAGAAGAAGAAGAAGGAGAGGGAGAAGAGTGAGCTACCTAGGAAAGAATTCTAAGGTTTTCTAGTTTTGGGAAATATGTAAGTTAATTTATCTTATTCTCATATGAAATTAACCCCTCATGACATGTTAATCATGCATGGTTAGTAAGAATTATGGAGTATTTGAGGTAAAGCTTATGTATGGAAGTTGAAATTCAACATAAATAAGAGTTGATTGTGTTGGTTTTGTTGTTAGAGCAGAATTTTGTACCCATGATTTCATAACCATAGAAGAGGAATTATGAAAAGTGTAAAATATAAAAGTTGTAGCTATATGGCCCATATAAATTCATCTAAAACAGTTTTGCTAGATTTGATGTGTGTGAGGAGATATGGATCCTTCATTAGGGCTGGTTCACAACCAACCGAAATCACCTCAATCTTTATGTTTTCATATATTTTGATGACTTTATGTGCTAATTTAGACAAAATGCAAAACATGTTGAAAACCTGCTCACCCTGAGATTGGTCATTTGTTTTGGTGACTTTATAGACTGAATTATATAATGAGTAAAACATGAGAAATGTTCCTTTATGTGTTATCTAACTTGTGGCAAATCATTTTTGTAATTGGATTTGTAAGATTTGAGATATATCTAATAATGTAAAACCTACTCAGGCAGAGATGACATTGAAATGGGGCAAATTCATAAAATTGACAATAAATTATGTAGTGTATATTTTGGACTAAATTTTAGATATAATGTACCCATATATGTCTAGTTTAATTAAAAAAAAAAAAGAACTAGTCCTTTAGATTTGTGAGTTAAAAGTAATTATAGAAGCAAGCTATCAAGTTCATGATATTTTACGAGAACATATTTGCATAAGAAGATGGAAATCTTACTTTATCATCATGGATTGATTTGGTGTATTGAAATAGGTCATAGAGGCCTTGAAGATAATAGTGGGAATAAGTCGGGACCATCCACGACTTAATAAGCTTGAACGAGGAGGTAAGTAAATAGTTAATGGTACTATACGTGTGATTGGTTAAATGCTATGAACATATACTCAATAGAATGAAATGATGTTTAATGAAATGATATCGATGAATACATTGATGAAAAGATGGTTATACTCTCGATTTATTTATTTTCATGAGACGTTGATAAATTATGACTTAGGAATGGGAGTATGTGGTGATATGAGCTACCAAAGTTATAGGTGTTGTTATTAGTCGTTATATTACTGAAATTTTATTGGACTTATAGTTGATTTGTTGAAAGACTAATACTTGATGTTATTAGGCAAACAACAATATTCATAGCTTGTGTGGCAATAACATTCGACAGCCTGTGTGGCAATAATACATAACAACTTGTCTGGTAATAAAATATAATAGCTTGTGTGGCAATAATATATAACAACCTACGTGGCAATAACATTTGATAATTGTATGGCAAAGATATCTAAAGCCTGTGTGGCAATAATATTTATAGCTTGTGTGGCAGCGAAAAATGAAAGCTTTTGTGGAGTGATATCTATAGCCTATGCGGCAACAATTTATGATAGCCTATGTGATAATAACATTTAATAGCCTATGTACGATTTAAGAGTAAAAACTCTTTATTTCGTGCAAGGATATGATGATGAGTTATTTATATTTAAATGTTTTATTATGTTATTTAAGATTGAAGTATCTTTATGCATTTACTTACTGAGTATGCAAGCTCATTCTTTTGCATTAAATTTTCTTTCAGGAAGGGTAGACTAAAGATTGCATCCAGTTTATATTTTGAAGTTATTGTTTAGCAGTCTAATAGAGGTTGGGGCTAGTATGCAGTCAATTAGTATTTTAGTTTGTTTAGCCATGTATACTTTGTTATAAATAGTTATTATGTTGTGAAACAAGATATATAGTGTAAATAAAAAAATAATAATTGAAATTAGGTCTTTTAATGACAATGGATAGAATGAGAGGATTTTAATGATGTTATGTCTCTTTAGTATTCCATGTTTTATGAATAAGTTAATACACCAACTTTAGGAATTATTAGTAATTAGGACGTCACAATAAATACCTCCCTTATTTATGCATGGTATGGGCTCTAATGGAGCCTTTTCTTCTATAGCCTCACTCATAACATTCATCAAGGCCTCAACATCTCAAACTTTAAGTATTGAGGTTGTTAGAAAGAAAAGTGCTCGAAGCACTAAACCACCATTACTTAAGGGCAAAGGAAAAATGCAACAAGGGCCAAGGCCTATTTCTAAGAAGACCAATCATGCATACATGTACAAAATAAAACATGCTATTTCAAACACACATAGAAAATTTACTCCTACACCCATTCATACTTGTTCATGCTCACACACACATCATGTTAGTGTGAGAAAATCCTCCACTCATACTAATGCAATGGATAGGAGAAAGGCACATAGGTCTAAACTCCAATGCCATTATTGGATGAAGTATGAACACTTAAATGTTTATAGCTACATTAGGAAGGCACACCTTAAGTTGGAGGATCGTTCAAAACCTAACCCCTTAGGACCTAAGTATGCTTGGGTGCCAAAGAAAAGATGATTTACTTGTGTTGTGTAGGGGTGTTTGGTAGCCACCAATGAAACAATTGATTGACATGTGGAAAGCAGATGCTCAAAGCATATGACAGGCAATAAAAAGCTATTCATGGCCCTAAAGGAAAAGAAGGGTGGTAATGTCACATTTGAAAACAATGCCAAGGGTAAGGTAATTGGCATTGGGACCATTAGTAAGAATGGTTGTTTTTTAATTAATGATGTTTTACTTGATGGCTTACAACATAACTTGCTTAATGTAAGTCCACTGTGTGACAAAGGTAATAAAGTAAACTTTGACTTAGAGAATTTCGAGTTACCATTTTAGTGGATAAAAAGGTAGTTTTCAAGGGTGGAAGGAAGGGCAACACCAACCTAATTGACTTTAGACAATTTGGCTAACTAATCCTTTAAGTGTCTGATGTCTCTTAGTAATAAAGTTTGATTATGGCAGATAAGACTTAGACATGCTAGCATGGAGCTCTTACAAAGCTTATTAAAGGGAAAGCTAGTGGAAGGTCTTTCCAAGCTAAGGTTCTTTAGAGACAAGACATATTGACCTTGCCAAATGGGGAAGCAACATCAATCTTCTTTCAAAATAAAAAAAATATTATAAGTACATCTAGATCTCTTCAATTAATTTATATGGACTTAATAGGACCTACTAGGAGTGCTAGTTTAGGTGAAAACATTATGTACTAGTCCTAGTTGATGATTACTCTAGGTTTACTTAGGTTTCTTTTCTAGCTTATAAGCATGATACTTTTGATGCTTTTAAAGTTTTGCAAAAAGGATTCAAAATGAAAAGGGATACTTCATTTCTTCTATATGAAGTGACCATGGAAAGGAACTTCAGAATGAGTCTTTTGAATCTTATTGCTTTGAGAATGAGATTTTCCATAACTTTTCAAATCCTAGAACACCACAACAAAATGGTGTTAAAAATAGAACATTAGTAGAAATTGCTAGAACTATGCTCAATGAGTATTCATTGACAAATTACTTTTGGGCAGAACTATCAATGCTTCATGTTATATTACAAATTGAGTTTTCAAAAGGCCCATTCTTAATAAAACTTCTTACGAGCTATGGAATGGTAGAAAACCTAAGTTTGCATACCTGATAGTTTTTGGATGCAAGTGCTATGTCTTGAATATCAAGGATAACCTTAGGAAATTTGATTCAAAAACTAATGAAGGCATTTTCTTAGGTTATTCCACGACTAGCAAAGCCTATAGGGGTTTTAATGAAAGTTCATTGGTTGTTGAAGAGTCTATGAATATTGTGTTTGATGAATCTAGTAAGCTTGATCTTGGGAAAGGTTCTTTTGTTTATGATCATGTAGGTGATTTTGAGAAATTGGATTTGGAGCATACTACAAAAGAAAAGGATGAGAACCATGATGAAAACAAATCATCAAGAAAAGATAAAGATCCTCAACATTAACAAGTGGAATCACCAAACCAAGATCTTCCCAAAGATTGAAGATTTTCCAAGCATCACCCCAAATACCTAATCATTGGTGATACTTCAAATGGTGTAAGTACTAGATCTCAACTCAACACTTTAGATAATAATCTTGCCTTTGTTTATCAATTGGAGCCAAAATCTATTGATGAGGCTCTTGATGATGAGAGTTAAGTGTTGTTATGCAAGAGGAACTTAACCAATTTAAGAGAAATAATGTGTGGGAACTTGTTCTTAGGGCTAAGGAACACCCTATTATAGGTTGCAAATGGTTATTTAGGAATAAGTTAGATGTGCCTGGATTCATCACTAGAAATAAGGCTAGATTGGTTACTAAAGGTTACAACCAAAAGGAAGGCATTGAATATGATGAAACCTATGCCCTCGTAGCAAGGTTAAAGGCCATTAGGATTCTTTTGACATATGTATGTCACATGAATTTCAAACTATTTCAAATGGATGTCAAAAGTGCTTTTTTAATTGATGTTATTGAGAAGGAAGTCTATATTGAACAACCTCCTAGTTTTGAATCACATACTTTTCCAAATTATGTTTTTAAATTGAATAGAGCCTTGTATGGTTTGAAACAAGCTCCAAGAGCTTGGTATGAAGGCTTAGTTATTTTATTTTGCAAAATGATTTTGAAAAGGGGGAGGTTGACACAACTTTGTTTGTCAAAGGCATAATCATGATACACTAATAGTGCAAATTTATGTTGGTGATATTATTTTTAGTGCTATTAATGAATCCCTTTGTGAGGATTTTGCTAAGTTTATGACTAGAAAATTTAAGATGAGCATGATGGGAGAGCTCAAGTTTTTCCTTAGTCTATAAATCAAACAAGCCAAATAAGGGATTTTCATCAACTAAGCCAAATATACAAAGGACATTCTCAAGAAATTTGGCATGGAAGGGTGTAGAGTAGCAAAAACACTAATGAGTGCTACCATCAAATTGGACAAGGCTGAATCGTGTAAATCAGTTGATGAGAAAAGACATTAAGGTATGATTGGTTTTCTACTATATCTTACCATTTCTATACCTGATATAATGTTTAATGTATGCATGTGTGCTAGGTTTCAATCTTGTCCCAAAGAATGTCATTTGAATGCTATTAAAAGGATTTTCAAATATTTACATGGAACAATGCATCTAGGTTTATGGTATCCTAGGGGTTCCTCATTTAGTATCATAGGTTACTCGAATGCAGATTATATTGGTAATCTTCTAGATGGAAAGAGCACTTCTAGAACTTGCTAATTCATAGAAGAGTGTTTAGTGTCTTAGTTTAGTAAGAAGCAAGTTTCAGTTGTCTTATCCACCATCGAAGCTAAATATATAGTTGTGGGTTGTTGCTGTACCCAAGTACTTTGGATGAAACGACAATTAAAGGATTACAACAAAGTTATTGATCACACTCCCATCAAGTTTGACAACACTAGTGTAATAAATATTTCCAAAAATCCCATCCAACACTCTAGGAGCAAACATATAGACATTAGGCATTATTTTCTTAGAGGTCATGTCTAAAATGGTGATGTAGTGTTAGAACTTATAGACACAAATCATCAACCTTTAGACATTTTCACAAAACCTCTCAATGAAGAAAGGATGAACTTCACTAAGAGAGAGTTCGAAATGCTTGATGGAAGCTCCATAAAGTGAAAAATTAGATCCTTCTGAAATATTTTTGTTTATTGCATTATTCCTTATTGAATGATTGCCTTGTGTGATGTATATGATATTTATCTCTTTGGATGTAATAATTTTGTGTGCAATTATGCCTCTATATGCCAATTTGCATAAATTAGACATCAATATATTAAGTGAATCACAACTTAGATAGTCAAGTCTTATCATTTCTTAGTTATCATTTCTAACTTGTAATTCGAGGTCACTATTCCTTTGTTCATAGTCATGAATTGCAGGTACTCATCATTCGACTATCAACCATCAATTTGTGGTTGCAACTTTGAATCCTAGTTGCAAATTTGTTCAAACTTTAAATCCTTTGAATATAAAATGCGCCGTTATTTGAGATTTTTTGCATGTTACTCATATTTTTCAGAATTAGCTGTTGTGACTTGTAGGTAGTGGATGCGACTTTAGGTAACTGCCATACATTTAAGTGATTTGATTGCCAATCGATGGCACTCTTTCATTTAATGCATTTGTGACTATTTTTGGCCATTTTCACCCCCTTTCTTGGCTTATATATACCCCTCAAACAATGTTTCTATTCATTCCTACTAAAAGTCTTCATTTGTCTTCTTCCTTACTCTAAAAAACCTTCAAATCTTCTTTCATTATCAAGTGACAAAGCCTTACGAGCAAAGAAGGACAATGCAGTAGCTGGGTATCAAAGACGATATCTATACATTTCTTTCAAACCTTGGATGGAACAAATTTATTTTTCATGACGAGCCCGAACATGAAGAGATAGTGCAAGAATTCATGTGTATTGTGACTCTAAGTCAAAGAGCGAAATCTTGTGCTGACCAATATGAGTTAGTATTTTGAGCCTTTAAAGAACTTTTTTTCATCACCTTCAAATAACTTTCTAATCTGCTTAATCTTCAAGTCGCCGTTCATCATTTCTGCTCTTGATGTCATCTATTTTGAGTTATGATCTGAAATTTCTATCGAGACCAAACATGAGCCAAATGTATTCAAACCCTACCTTTTTAGCTACTTCATCACATCATCACCTTCTCTATTAATGCAAGAGGGGATGATAACGAAAAGGCATCTAAAAGGATCTTGCTTTCATTTTTTGCCTTACTAAAAACATACTTGTACAAACTAGTTGCTATCTTGTGGATCAATTGTCTATATGAGCACCAAGCCCAAGAGTCAGTTTCTTCTTCCTTCCCATGTCACTGCCATCTATCGATACATGGATGATCTTAATGAGGAAAATGAAAAATTCCTCACTAAAAAGCTTTTACCTTTCCAAAATATTCTGGAGTTTCCCTATCACATCAATGCAAAAGCCATTCACCCTGATTCTTACACATACTTTGGGTGCTTTTGGAGCCAAGGAACTAGAATCCACTAAAGCGTCCAAAAGAAAAAGTTTTTTCATTGAAGAGGGAGTCCAACCTATTCTACCTCCCCAACCTAAACCCAAAGCCAAAATCTCTCTTCCTCCATCAATAATAAATTGGACAAAATGGTGAGGAAGCTCAAGAGATGATTTCTCCTCCTCTCCTAAATACATATTGATTTGGTAGACTTACAAGAGAAAGTGGGTGCTCCTCCTTGCCATCTTCTGGACTTTAAGGATAGGGAGGACACATTAGAAGAGAAGGACAACCAAAAGGTGGAGGAGGGTGATGAAGCTAAAGTGGAGGAGAAAATGAAGACATGGACCATTTTAGAGACGATGACAGTTCTCCCATCCTTTAGTTTGTGTTTAAGGTTTCTTTTTCTGTTGTTTTTTTTTATGTTCTTGATGTAAAGTTATTGATCCTACAGTATATTAAATAAATAAAAGTGTTTGTTTTGCCATTCATTGTCTTAAATTTTATGTGATTGCACCTTATATGTTATCTTTGTTGTTTTGCTCTTTATGATTACTCTATCTCAATTTATGCATCATTTTTACTTTTTAACTCTTTACCCTCTTTTTGATCTTGCCAAAGGGAGAGAAAATAACATTGAAAGAAAATGAGTATTGTGCATGAGAAAAACATAAGAAAAAAGCATAAGTTAAGGGGGACTAAGTTCTATCTTAGAATACTTAGAATTGTTTGATCATTGACTAAAATCTTTTGATTATTCTTTGATTATCCAATCATAGACCATCCCAACTTCACAGCTCATGCATTTATTTTTCTTTAAGATCAATCTAAGTTGTCAAAATAAAAAAGGGGGAGATTGTTTGACTAGGTTCGTTAAACCTATGTCATAAGACTCTTTTGATATTAACAATAGAGATTTATCAGTTCTAATGATTTGAGTAAGCGTTATTTTGCAGATTATTAGATTTATTTTCATTAGAAGTTGGATGGAAGTCAAAATCTCCATCTTTTAGAAGAACATCCAAAATCACGATTGGTATCCTCTAAATTATGATCTTGACATTGCTATTAGGATGGATGGAGCTAGGCTAGAGGAATTCACAGGTGAATTCATAGCCGTGACTTAGTCGAAAGAGCATTGGTTGATTCACAGAGGGATTCGAGTTGGCATTCGCATCAGAGGTCGCGATTGTGAATTTCATAGCTATAATGGAGGGAACCAAAGCCACAACCACAACACGCCAAATGTCCAAGGCAAGAATTAGAAATCAAAAATCGTGAGGGAGAAGAATTGGTCATGACTGCGACTCAAAAAGTTATAGTTTCCTCACTAAACAGAAGAATTCACAGTCCCAGTTATGCCTAAGACAAAGCCAATTCACGACCGCGACTTTTGAGTAGTTGGTTGAACATAATGACTATATTTCTTAGACAACCAATTGGTGAAGGATATGTGAACTAGTTGTTAGACACAAAATGAGGTTTTCTATCGCGATTTCTAGCTCCTTAGTGCAAATTAATTTGCAATCGCGAAATGAAAGTAGCAACTGTGACTTCCACTTGACAAGCATTTAATGCAAAATCTACCTAACACAACTTCAAGATTTTGGGATAGTTTTTTAGTAATGTCTCTTTGGTGGATGTAGGCTATAAACACTCTACCAAACTGATGTAAATGTAAGAGAATTCAATTAATTGTAACCAAACTCTTGCCAATTTGCTACTCATTCTTTTTCTCTTCTTTATGTGTTATTGATTGTTTGGTGTGAGCAATAAACACCTTTATAAGTAGGTTAAGAGTTAGCCTAGATTCTAAAACACTTTTAAGAGGTTAAAGTGTGACCCTATCCAAAACATTTATGAGACGTTTTTATATAAGCCTAAAAACATAAGTTTTAAGGGCTTTATGTAAGTCACAAAAGACAAGTTGTATAAGTTTGGTGTGAACTTGAAAACTCTAGTTTAGTTGAGTGAAACACTTAATTGTATAGAATTGAGGAGTAGACGTAGGGTTTGTTCACACCCAAACCACTATAAACTTCATATGTTGATTTTTCTCTTTTACTTCTTAACTTCTTTAACTTTCTAAACACCTTAACCTTCTTTTTAATTTTTAATCAATCACCAATTTAACCCCTCTTCTTGGTGCATTAGGCCAATAGGTAGAATTAAATTACTGAGTAGTTTTGGTAACAAAGTATCTAAAGTTTGATTTGCACCTTGCTAGTGAAAAAAGGAAACTTCAACTCAATGAACTTGAAATCCTTTGTCTCTAGGCCTATGAGAGTAATTGCTTCTATAAAGATATGACTAAAAGCTGGCATGATTGCCATATTGTTACAAAATATTTTATTGAAGGTTAGAAAGTTCTCTTATTTAATTTAAAGATTGCGTTTAGGAAAACTTAAGTCTTGATGGTTGGGCCTATTCACTATAAGAAAGATTTATCCTTTTGGTGCCATAATGATCACCAACTATAGGGTGAAACTTTTAAAGTTAAATAACAATGGTTGAAGCTATACTATGAAGGAGATGATATGCCAAATGGGGAGACCTTTCTTCTCCTAAGTGCCTCCACATGATCCCCAAACACAAAGGTCACGCTATAGACCTTGAACTAACATGTCATGGGGCAATCCCCCATTTTTTGTCTTTCTTTTCTTTATGTGTTCCATTATTTATCTTGATTATTAAAGGATCTCTATTGTGTTATAGGCAAAAGTATGGGGAACTCAATATTCAAAGCATCAAGTTTGAGTGAGTTTTTGTTAACACTTCTCATTGCATTTTATATTGATTCTCCTATTAATTAGATGTGTTCTTAGTGTTTATTTTAATTTGGCATTTTTTAAATGTTTTTATAGTGATTTTTTTTGAAAAATGGTTAAGATGATTATATGGCTATGAGGGGTAAGACTCTTGACAATTAGGATGATCAATTTCGCAAAAAATAGTGTTGAGGTAAAACGCACAATCAAAATGCATGGCCATGCATCGAAGATTCACCATATGGTAATAGCTAGGCATTGTGCATGGAAAAACCACTTGGCCATGTGCGTAAAGGAAGACAAGGTAAAAGATAGCCATTGCATAGACTGATGTCACACACCCGTGTGCCCCAATATGCACACTTGTGCCTTTAAAAAGCACATGTAGCCTTATTTTTCTTAAACCTAAAATGCACGACTGTACATTTCAAGCACACATTCATGCACCCTTCAAATCTCAATTTTAAGATCCATGCCCATTCATCTTCTCTACACTTTCTCTTTACCTAATCCTAACATTGATGTACTGCTCCTTCTCCCCCTCATAACAATAAAACTCCTAGCCTTCAAAACCCCATCAAATCTCCTCCTTTCTTCTTCAAATTTGCTCCCTATCATCTCTAAGCATCTAAAAACAATTAGAAAGAGGAAAATTGGGTCTTCAAGCATAACTCCACCTTTTGGTGCTCCTATGGTCTTTAGATATGATGAACTTAGAAAAAAGTATGAGATTTTTTCTAAACACCTTATCTTTCCCACTAAGTTTATTGATTTGAGAGCCCTAGAGGATATGGGTTTGATAGATACAATCCACAAACACCTTAAGGTCATACAATGTCCAACACCACACAAAGTCTTACAAATACCTAACCTATGAGTTCTTAGCTTGTTTTTCCTTAGAAATAAATAAGATTCATGGAGTGCAACTCTTTGGGACCATCAACCTTTATCTCCTCAATAAGCCTTTCACCCTTTCTTTGAGTGAGGCTTCTAAAGCCTTTCATTTTAAGAATGAGGGCCTTGATGATTTTCCTAAGGACTTTAACAACTAAGAAGTATATACCTCTAGGTATGAGGGTATAGTGATTAAGATATCAAATTAAAAGACGCTTCTAAGTGATATATTCATTGCTTGTTATCCTATTCCATCACCCATTAGGGTGAGAGCAATAGTGTGGTGAACCGAATCAAACTCCTTTACCTTTAGTGTTTAAAAATTATCCATTAAATCAACACTACATGGTGGATTGTAAACCATTTAAATGTTGTGGCTAGGAGGGATTCAGGGGGTGCTTTTGTGGGAGGTTTCATTGCTATCATTACACACTTTTTATGCTTATATGACCCATAAAATACGACATACTTTACAAAAGTTTCACGTTTCTATTACTTATCTTGCATTGGGCTTGTTAAGAGGGATAAAGGTGGTTATGTGTTGATTTAGAATGAGCAAAAAATGAGAGTTGATGATGATAGGGATGAGGGTGATGCACAAGGGATGCACCTATAGGAGCACCTTCTTCTTATGATCTTCTACCACTATTCGTGAGCTATTTGGAAGAGATCTTAGTATGGATGGAATCCTAGTTAGAGCATATGGATCACTGCCAATCTGTCTTCGAGGAAGTGGTGCATGGACAACTTGCAGCTTTGGACACTTGGATGGTTGATAAGGAAGGGCATGTACAAGCTTATTTTGAGCATATTGCGTTTCCTCTCTCTCCTTCATTGATGGATTGATCATCCCATCTTACTTTGTTTTTGTTGCTTTTCTTTTATGACTCTTGTTATTTTTGTTATTGTTTTCATAACTTTGTGGATGTTGGTTTTGAATGTTGAACTCATCTTGTGTTGGCTATCACTTGTGTAAATCAATAAGCCCCCAATTTTTTTACTTCCTACGATGTATGTCATTGCGACATTTTGGCTGTGTTATTTTCTTATAATATTTTAATGATTGGCATATTACTGTTATGGCCTCATGAATGCCTCTTTTGTAGTTGCTTATGCTTGGCTTAAGAATCATAGGATGTCATGATCATTCTCCCCAACTTTAAAAGGGAAGTCCATTTCCTTTGCTCTTTAATTTTTTATTTTTAATCATTGAGGACAATGTTGTTTAAGTTTAAAGGGGTTTTCTTTCAAGTTCTTCACTCTTGATTACATTTAGGTCTAAACTTAATAAAAGTTTGCTTTTGTGTAAGTTAGCATGTTTTTTGGTAGCTAGTTTTGGTTTTTAGTTTTAAGGTGAAAAATCAATGGATAAAATTTATAATCTCTATTTGGAATTGCTTAAGTAAATTTCCCTTGTGATAATGACTTGAGCTTAACAATCATGGTTTTATTCAAAATTGGTTAAACATACTAGAATTCTTTATCCACCCTTGGCAAATTAGGAATTTCTTTATAAGATGCTTCTTTTACACCATTTCAAGTTAGGAGAAACCTCTACATATGTTAGAACTTACTAAAGTAACTTTTGATGTGAAATCCTAGAAATTAGTAAGCCTAAGGAAATGATTAAGGCATTCTTTGATTGCCCCATTAATCGCCATCCATTCCTTGTTTTACAATGACCCTTGTCACCAATCTTAAGCCTTTATATACACTCACTTGTGACTATAATTAGCCTTTTCTTTCTTTATTTCATAACATTTATTATAACCATATATCCTAAATGATCCTGTACCTCCTCTATCAAGAGAATGAGTTAGAATATGGTTATATGATGGTGTAAATTGTCACTTATGTGCATAATTACATGGGTTGCAAGAAAGGCATGCTATTTGTAAAATTATGAGCATAAAATCTAAATCCAGTTTGGGGGCAGTAAGTTTGATGAAAAAAAATATAATGAAAGAAGAATAGCCACCATGAACAAGTATGCAGATATATGGATGTATTTTTGAAAGTCTTATAAGGGATGAACATGATAGATCCACTCATTAATTACAATTTCTATTCATATTATTAGTATAACTTATGTTTTGATATCATTCTCTTATTTTGGACTTGACCACTTTTTGGTAGCTTAACCCTAAGCCCTACATTACGAGTTTTTAAAGACTTCATGATTCTTAAGGTTGCTTGGTTCTACATTAGTGCTGCAAGGTGAATTAATTTTACTTATGGTCATATGTGATTCCTAGGAATTAAGGAAGAATCTTGCTTAAGGTGAATGTGAAAGAAAATCAAAGTCGTGAATGAATTATGATACCAAGTCACACATACACACTCTTTTGTGTTTGATTAATTGCAAATTGGATATGATTAGTTTAGAACTTGTTATTATCTTGAATGAAATTGCTTAAGTAAGGAAAAACATGATTATAACTGAGATAAATCTTCTCTCTGTAAATCTTGATACTCAATTCTAACGATAAGAGATGTTGATTCAAGCCTTGGTAAAGAAAATGATTGCTTGAGGACAAGCAATAATTAAGTTTAGGGGAATTAGTTTAGTTGAATAATTTTTGTATTTTTATAGTTTATTCCTTTTAGAATCCATTCATTCCCATTGAAATTAGTATAATAATAGATCTAATGTATGAAAAATGGTGCCTTGTAGGTAAAAAGTGAAGAAAAGCAAAAGATAGGAGGAAAGGACAAAACGCATGAACATGTGGTCTAAGCAAATAACAGTATGCCTTAACACTCTAATTAAGGAGAAAGGAAGGGAAACACATGAACAAAACACACGATCATGCACATTGAAAGGCCAAGGCAACTACATGCAATTAAAGGCATGCTTGGTCATGTCTCGATAGGCGCACGACTATGTGCCTGCTTAATTATACAATTACAAGAAAAATAAAAGGGGGATTCTTTTCCTTTTGAAGACATAAAAGTTTCCTCTTCTGGAGGCATGGTTTGACAATGATTTATAGGAAGAATTTAGCTAAAATTAGAGCATGAGAGATTGAGTGAAGGAAGAGAACAACGTGTAACAAACTTTCAACTAGAAACTAGAGAGAGAAAAAGGTGTGAGCAATCAAGGAGATTAAGAAAAAGTTCATGGCTACTCTTAGGCCTAAATTAATTGTCTTGCTTTCTTCTTTCTATTCATTATAAACTAAATTCTTTTTGGATAATGGATCGTGTATGATTTATATTGGGTATTCTTAATTCAAGTCTATTTAGTTTGTTTCATCCTTTTTTGTGACTTCCCATTTACTAATTATTTCTAAACTATGTACATTAACTTATTCATAAAACATGGAATAAAGTGACACAACATCATTAAAATCCTCTCATTTTATCCATTGTCATTAAAAGACCTTATTTCAATTATATTATTTTTTTACACTATGTATCTTGTTTCACAACATAGTAACTATTTACAATAAAGTAAACATGGCTAAACAAACTTAAATACTAATTGACTGCATACTGGCCTAACCTTTATTAGACTGCTAGACAACAACTTCGAAATGTAAACTGATTGTAATCTTAGTCTACTCTTCTCGAAAGAAAATTTAATGCAAAAAAGTGAGCTTACATACTCAGTAAAAAAAATGCATAACGATACTTCAATCTCAAATAACATAACAACATTTAAATATAAATAACTCATCATCGTATCCATACACTAAATAAAGAGTTTTTACTCTTAAATGCCACACAACTATCAAATATTATTGTCACACAAGCTATCATATATTATTGCCACATAGGTTATAGATGTCACTACCACAAAGGCTTTCATATTTGGTTGCCACATAGGCTATAAATATTGTTGCCACACAGGCTATAGATATCATTGACACACAGACTATCAAATGTTATTGCCACACAAACTATTATAGATTATTGCCACACAGGCTATAGATATCATTGCCACACAAGCTTTCGAATGTTTTTGCCGCACAGGTTGTTATATATTATTGCCAATGTTATTGCCACACAGGTTGTTATATATTATTGCCACATAGGTTGTTATATATTATTGCCACACAGGTTATCGAATGTTATTGCCACACAGGCTATTATAGATTATTGCCACACAGGCTATAGATGTGACATCCCATTTAACAATCATAAAAATTCTCCATTAGTCGATCCATTGTCATTTAAAGACCTAATTTAAATTTTTTTATATTATTTTTTTCACTGTGTCTCTTATTCACCACATAGTAACTATTTACAACAAAACATACATGGATAAACAAATTAAAATACTAATAGACTGCATATTGGCCCAACCTCTATTACACTACTAGACAACAACTTTGAAATGTATACTGAATGCAATCTTTAGTCTACTCTTCCTGAAATAAGATTTCATACAAAAAAGTGAGCTTGCATACTCAGTAAGTAAATGCATAACGATACTTCAATCTCAAATAACATAGCAATTTTTAAAAATAAATAACTCATCATTATATCCATGTATGAAATAAAGAGTTTTATCTCTTAAATGCCACATAGATTATCAAAGGTTATTGCCACACATGCTGTCATAAATTGCTACCACATACTCTATAGATATCATGCCACCAAAGCTTTCATTTTTAGTTGCCACATAAGCTATAAATATTGTTATTTTCACACATGCTATTATATTTTATTTCCTCACAAGCTATAGATATCATTATAGCACAAACTATCAAATGTTATTGTCACATAAGCTATTATATCATTACCACACAGACTATCGATTGTTATTGCCACACAGGCTATTATATCATTGCCACATAGGCTATCAAATATTATCACCACATAGGTTATCAAATATTATCACCACATAGGCTATGAAATATTATTGCCACATAGGCTATCAATTACTATCGCCACATAGGCTATCAAATACTATCGCCACATAGGCTATCAAATACTATCGCCACATAGGATATCAAATACTATCACACATAGGCTATCAAATATTATCGCCATATAGGCTATCAAAGATTATCGCCATATAGGCTATCAATTAGTATTGCCATATAGGCTATCAAATACTATCGCCATATAGGCTATCAAATACTATCGCCACATAGGCTATCAAATACTATCGCCACATAGGCTATCAAATACTATCACCACATATGCTATCAAATATTATTGCCATATAGGCTATCAAATATTATCGCCACATAGACTATCAAATATTATCGCCACATAGGCTATCAAATATTATTGCCACATACTCCCATTCTCAAGTCATAATTTATCAACATCTCATGAAAATAAGTAAATCAAGAATATAACAATCTTTCATCCATGTATGCCACAATATCACCACATTAAACAATATTTTATTCCATTGAGTATAAGTTCATGACAGTTAACCAATCACACATATAGTACCATTAGCTATTTACTTACCTCCTCCTTCAAGCTTATTTAGCCGTGGATGGTCTCGGCTTATTCCCACTATTATCCTCAATGCCTCGAGGACCTATTTCAATACACCAATTCAATTCATGATGATAAAGCAAGATTTTCATTTTGTTATGCAACTATGACATGATTCATGAAATGGACCTAGTATTTATGCATATT
>CATIWR010199951.1:0-49936 GCA_949677035.1 Omphalea diandra | reverse complement strand
AAAAAAAAATGAAGAAGAAGCTCTAATTACTCCTTACAAATGCAAAAAGTGAATCACACACTGTTAAAATCAAATAAAAATGAATAAATAATATTCTTTTTCAAGCCACGTACTCATTTGATTTGATGGAAGGAAGGTGATAAAATTAGACAATTGTTTTTCTTGATCTT
Organism: Omphalea diandra; assembly: GCA_949677035.1. NCBI lineage: Eukaryota > Viridiplantae > Streptophyta > Magnoliopsida > Malpighiales > Euphorbiaceae > Omphalea > Omphalea diandra. The sequence continues at coordinate 49,766 of CATIWR010199951.1, read as the reverse complement.
GCATTTAATGCGCAATGGAATAGAGCAAACATGTACCAATAGTGACGTATTGTCTAATCCCAAAATTAATTTCTTTTCTCCTCAAAATTAAAATACAAGCTTGCATTTGGTTTGGGACACAAATTTTATATATTATAATAATGCTCTTGTTTAAGATATTTAAAGTTAAAATATCAACTAAATTTTTTTGACAAATTATTAAAAGAATTAATAAAAAATTTAAAAATAAATATAAAAATTTTAAATAAATTAGAAATTAGAAAATTAAAAGGTTAAGTTATAAATTAAAATTAAAATTATGTAAAAATAAAAAATTTATTTACACATGAATATATAAAACAAACAAATTTGATAATATTAAAAAAATAGTATATTTATTTATTAAGTTTATATTTTATATTTTGTTGTTTATATTTTATATTTTGTTGTTTTTAATACTATTTTATAGATATTATTCAAATAAAATCAAGATGCACAAATTAAAATATATAGTCACAAAACATGCAAAGTCAAACTTCAGGATCCGTTTTTCCTAATTTAATTAATATAAGTATAATTAAATTAATAGTATATAAATTAATGTCATTTTATTTAAATAATCAATATGATTATAATTATAATTATAATTATTATTTATATCAGACGTCTATCATATATATGTGTCATGGCATAGTTAGAAGATGACAAACTAAAATCAGATCAACTTTTGAAGCTCCCAAGTTCTCCAGAAGTTGAAACAAGATTTATGGAATCACGCAAGTGAAAATAAGCACAAGTTCAAATGTGTTGACCATTCAAGAAGGAGTATTAAGCTCTGCAAGTAGGCATGTAGCAAGAAGTCTAGCCTTAGCACTATTATACTAAACGATCAGTCACCAAATGTTCACCAAATAAATTCATTGCCTCAAACTTTCAACGATGTAGGATGCATACAGATCCCTGCAACATATGACATTTATGTAAGGGAAACAGTAATTGATCATCTATCTAGCGATATACACTATTGAAAAGGTTAGTTCATGACTCTAAAACTAAACACATTGATAGATTCTAAACAACTGGAAACCAAATTTAACAATTTATACCAAAAAATGACAACTTACATGGAGTAATTGATGCTGCTGATGGCAGCCTCGGCTGGCAAGAAGTCTTCCACATCGACTTTCTTGTTCTCATTCTTTTTTGTCTGTCATTCAAGGTAAGGAAGTTACAGTATAGAGTAGATGGTAAATAGTAATAAATGGATGATTATAACTATAAAATTTTCAGAAAATTCAACAGCATGGCCAGCTAATTGAATGCACAGAACCGAATATTCATGAAAAATCACGAGTGCAAGTGATCCAAACTACAAAGTTCACATGGGTGGATACGGTCCTCAAAAAAGCGGCGGATTTCAGCAAGACAGTGAGGAGGAAGCTCCTTGATGTCCGTGTAATGGCGAAACTCAGGATCATCAGCACATACTGCTATAATTTTGTCATCCTTTTCACCCTGCAATGAAATCTGTGTCATTGACTGGTAACTTCCTCTTGCAAACTTGATTCAGACGCTCGCAGCAGCCTAATATATGATATTTTGAAGACTTGGGGCCTTATCGGGAATATCATATAGAAAATAATGAAATCCACTTAGTTTTATTATTGAGTTACAAACCTGTAAGGTATTACTTAAAATTATCTCTAACATCTGCTAAAAGTGATGTATGATCATCCACAGTTCACATTTAATGGAAGTTTATCTTTTCAAGCCAACAGAGAGCTAAAAGTCTTCATGGACTGAAATGATCTAGGCACAAAATGCAATCATCTAATGCAAAATGAGAAAATGGGTATTAAGAGAACAAGCTTAGGCATGAAAAATTGAGACTTATTACCTGGTCAATCAAGGGCATCAAACCAATGGCCCGAGCACGGAGAAAAGTACCAGGTAGCACAGGCTCCTATTCAGGAAAAATCCAAGAACTCGTTAAAAGGGTACAGCTGACATTGTCTTATTTTAATATAATTGATTCACACACACAAGCTCTACCTGCATCAGTACCAGGACATCCATGGGATCACCGTCCTCACAGATAGTTCGTGCGATAAAACCATAGTTGTGTGGGTAAACAACAGATGAGTAGAGAACACGATCAACCTAACCAAGAAAATGATTAAACATTTTCTTCTTCTCAATTAATTTAACACTAGAAACAAATTCACTTGCGTGCTAACACTCCAGCAACATGGCTATCTCAACAAAGAGCATATTAAACAAAAAAAAAAAAAAAGTAATATAAGTCGATTGTATAGAAGTTATGACTTGACCTTGCAATTATGAACTATCCGAAGGCATGGCTCATGAGGTTTTATACAGCAGTTAAAGAGGTGAATATAATTTGTTTGCCTGATATAACACATTACTGAGAAATTTATGTAGTTGGATTTCCGGTTGAAAATCCAAAAAAAAAAAAAAAAAGAAAGAAAGATAAGAAAAAGGATGAGAGCATGTGAGTACTCCCAGTCCATGGCATACTAAGCATGGTTACCAGTTCATTAGATAATCCTACGCACTATTACTACCTAAAGAATGAACAAATTTTCACTGGAAAAAAGTAGTGCATTTGAGTAGAAACATAATTTCATGAGAGAAGGAGATATAATATTAATTTCTTAGATAAAATGCAGGAATGGTGGAAAAAGAAGTTTATACTTTTATAAGACCGGTTATCTTGAGAAGCTCATACTTAACCTTGCTACCTTTGCCGTTTCAACTACCTGCCATCATAAATCCACATTAGAAAATCTGTAAGCTTCTCTTCAACAGAACAACTTGCACCCTAGTCCACCAACGACAACAAGCCTAGATCACTATTTTCAGCACCATTTTCTAAATCATCTTGATAGTTGTCAAAGGCACAACTAGGCTCCAAGATCACCCAGGCCCAAAATCATGTGCCTTTAGTAGCCTCAATCTGGGCTGAATCCCCAAGGCACATGCCTTTAAGGAGGCATATTAGTGATCTGGGAGATTTTTATTATTTATTTACCATTTAAGTGAAATGTCTCACAACTGAAACTCACTGCTGTCATAATCAAATGCACCCATAATCAAATAAGAACTCTCAAATTTCATCAGTTCTGTTAGATGATGGCTTTATGATGAAGGCTGAATAGCTCACAGGCAACCAAATAACAGCTACAAAACACCAAACCAAATGAAACTTACACAGTTGAAAACTGCTGGGGCACCTGGTCCTGCAGAGTTTGCAGCAGTTAATGGAATCAGCAGAGAATGCAAAGTTCCAATGTGCAAACACTATGAAAGCATGGCAATACACTCATATGATTACATAAATGTGTTCAATATGTATAACTTTCACAGGAAGCGATAGGAAATATTACCATTCTCCAAGTCATGCCAAGGATGAGCAGCAACAGATCTTTGCGACATTGAAGAAAGAATCCTTTCATTTAGCTTGACACGAGGAATTCCTGGGTTTTTTTTGGCTCCCTTCACCATTTTTAGCCATATTTACTCCAACGCTGTAGTTTAATTAAAGAAAATATCACAATTTTCCCCAGTAAAAATAGAATCATTACAATAACTGTCCATGTACTCAAGCTTAAGCCAGTGAGAGAAGCAATACACAAGTGTCAAAAAGAAAACACAAATTAGAAAGCCCCAAAAACATTGACACCAAGATCACATTCGACTACACCAAATCAATCAAGAAAAAAAAATGCAAAATCATTTTTCTAGTTGATACCAAAACGAGACATATCCATAGACAAGATTCAAATATAGAACTAAAGAAATCAAAAACGTTACACGCATTTCACTAAACAAGACTAAACCAAACCCATTTGAAAACCAAATACCAACAATTTTTTTTTTTGGGTTTGGTTGGGGGGATTCTAGTTCATACGCAGAATCCAAACAAAGAACACCAGAAAATAAAATTTGTTCTTCGAACAAAGCTAAAAGAAGAAACAAAATACAGTACCTGTAAAGGGGGAAAATGAAACAGAGCAACCCACAAACAAACTTCAAAGTATAATGAAATCAATCAAACATTACATGCACAGTTTACTCCGAACACTGAGACTAAACCAAACCCATTTGACAATCAATCAACTTACGTTTCCTTCTTCTTTTCTTTTTTTTTTTTTTTTCCTGTTCTACTAGACCAAAAGCAGAATATCTAAAAAATGGACACAAAAAAAAAATCTGAGCAAGCTAAAAGAAGCGAGTAACAAACATTCAAAGCGCTTAGAATCACTGAAAGAAGATAAAGACAAAGTCTCGAACTTACAGAGAATCGATGGACATGAAATGAAATGTTAGAATTGATTCCATATGCATGCATACGTACATATGGGGAGTTGGCAGCAAGAGAAAGAGAGAACAGGAACAGTTGCCTTTTTTACTGTATCTAATGGGGCAAAGTTTAAACAGCCTAAGGTAAATGTTGACCGTTGGATGGAAAAGAGTCGAATCGGACGGGTGCGTAAATAGACACCAGTCTGGCCTGGATTTGCTGTCGAAAACCAGAATTTTTCTAGGTCTTGTGTAAGCGATAGCACGGAAAATCTCTGTTCTTTCTCTCTCATGGAGCGGGATACAGATTATACCCCCATCTTCCAGATTCTTATAGAGACTTTCAAAGGGAATTTCCGTGAGACTCGAAAATATTAAATACATATTTCATAAATTTTTATATTTATTAAATATATAAATATATATATATATATAAGTATTTTATGTATAATTATATATATTTATTAATTTATTAATTTATTACATAAAATATTTTTATTTTATAATATAATAAATTATATTTTAAAAAAAATAATTTGAAAACAAAAAATGCCTTGCACGAATACATGTGGGATTGGAATTCTCCATAGAGGCGGAGATGAAGGAAAATTTCTTCTGTCAAGAGAGTGGGGCAATGGTGGGAGATAGCCCCCCACCTATGTCCTGCCCTATTGTCATTCTCAACGAAATAAGAATCAACATTTTAAAACTGAAAATCACATCGGTCTGTTAATCGTTTTCTAATTTGATTGATTCAATTAGTTTAAATTTAATAAATTATATTTTAAAATTTTTTAAAAATATATAAATAATGCTTTAAAAAATTTTAAAATTGAAATAATATAATATAATAAAATAATAAAAATTATTTATAATATTTAAATTTTGAGTAAAATAGTATAATTTTTAAAATTTTAAAATTTTTCGTAAAATGATGTAATTTTAAGTTAAACTAATTTGACATGATTTCTGATTTTGATTATTTTTTTTATTTTAATTGATTATTTATGATTGTAATCAATTTTTGACGATTAATTTTTAACATAAATCAAACTGAATTATTGATTAATTTTTAATTTTATCAATTCAGTCTAATTCTGAAAATATTGGCAAGAATAGAGGTGTTGCTCAAACTATACCACAATAAGTATAAATTTTGACAGCTATCCTTGAACTCGAAAATCTAACGGTTCTTAATTGAAATTATGATTAAAAATGATGTGACTCTTAACAGTAAATTTCATTAAAAAAATACACACATGGTAAAAAAATTTTATCATATTTTAATCAATTAAAATTTTTTACAAATTAAATCACGCTCTATTAACTTAATTAAATTGTTACTCTTAAATGTAAACGAAAATTGGATCAAACCAAAAAATTTGACCTAATTGATATTATTTGGTTAGTTCAATTCGATTTTTTAATAAAATCGGTTCGATTCGATTTTAGTTTTTAAAAAATTTTAGTTTTTAGCTTTAAATACGATTTTTTATATAAAAATCAAATAAAACTAAAATTATTGATCAATTAAACTAATTTGAATCAAATTAATTTAAAATATATGCTATTTAATTAACTCGAACCAAATCGAATTGAAATTATATAGATCGGTTCAATTTGTAAATATATAAAACTAAGTTTATTCAATTTAATTTATTAATTTTTGCAAAATTTTTGATTTGCTTTAATTTAAAATATAAAATTTAATTTATTTAATTTTGATTAAAAAATAAAATTGAATACTCGCCTCTATCTCACTCTACATTAGGCTTGTTTTTTTTTTTTTTTTAATATTGACTTTAGGAATTTAAGAAAGCGAGAGAAAGCTAAACTCTCGAGGAAAGAGACAAGCGAGCCTGAAATAAAAGTTTGATGTTTCATTTCTGGATGTTGTTGGAGTTGTACACAACCTCCAATCTATGGAGGAAGAAGAATTAGGTAAAATTTATTGAGACTCACTTTTTTTTTATCTAAAAAATATTAGAGTTTAGGAGTCTTAAAAATTGGTAGTTTTATAATGAAATTAATTGTGTGCGCGCGCATGTAGTTTTTCACTTCTAAGACTTTAGAATTTTTAATTGATCTATATAATAATTTAGTGATTTAGAGTTAGCAATTAGTGCAATTAAAAATTAGTGCAGTAGATATTTTTTTTTATGTTTGATTGTTCATGACATAACTTGTAAATTTCTTTTTTTAATGTTTTATTTGCAGCTAATAATGAGAATAGTTATTCTATTGTGTGTATGCATTACAATGATTTAACAGGTGAGAGATTATATGGATTGACATGAGTTTTTTTAGTGTAATAATGAGTATATATCTATAATTAGATTAGATAAAAAAAAATTTACTAAATATATTGTAATAGATAAAAACATATATTATAGATGTTTCGTAAAAATTATTGGAGTGGCCAAAATTATTGCTAACTAATAATGGCATTTTTGAAGTGTGTTCATATTGAGTTGAGGTGATGTATCTAATTAGAGGGGATTTTATTGATGTTAACTCTCTAAAAAATTTAGAGTAGGTTTTGAGGGACGTAAGATGAAGCAAATAGGCCTGAAGTTACTAAACCTGCAAATAAAAAAGTGGCTAGTAAACACAATAATGTGAGAAGAAACATAAATATATTTAGGTCACCTAAGAATATCCTTTTCCCTATATAGTATTTGTTTTGACAATTTTATATCAAAAGAGTTGTAATAGGGTGCATTCAGAGATAGATGATGAAAACATGCTTACTTTTCTTGAGTTCAATATTGAGAAAGACATGAATGACCTTGCCTTTAAAGTCGGGATGTTATTTAAAGACAAAGATAAGTTCATGAAAGCTTGAAGACAACATGACATCAAGCATAAATTTTAAGCCTATGTTTTAAAGAAGAACTTGGCTAGATGTATGTTCCTATGTAATAAAAAATGTGGCTGAGAATATAAAAGATATGACCGATCATACTTTTCAAATAAATACTATACATTTGACTTATAAATGTGGCATAGTTTTTAAGAATTATCACATCATAAGAAAGTAGATAGTAAATAAATACCTTTAATATTTTTAAGTTTGAGCCTGACTAAAGTATTAATGGCATATTGGTAAGCTTGGTTCGACAATTAAAGGATCAAAGCCTAAAGATTTATAAAGATTAATTTTTTTCGATTTTGGTAGTGTTGCATAATTTTTTACTTTTTTGGTATTATAGCTCGTTTAGGATGAGGCCATTCTTTAGAGCATGCCTCTTTTGCGTGATAACAATCCATCCTTCATTATTAAGCTCATCCTTTTAAGCTTTTATGCTTGAGATGATGCGCTTAATTAAACCTTTAATATTCTTTTATGAAGCAGGAGTTTCAATTTTGATTGGATCGAAGAACTTATAGCTAATCATGGATGTCAATGAGGGTGAATAAGTACTTGACATTAAAGTAGAAGCCATATTAGAGCTAACTTTCATATCACCAAAAATGATTTCTCCTTTCTTTTCCAAGTCAATAATTGTGTCCTTAAAAATAAAATATATTTCGGCTGGATGACTAATCAATCGATGATATCTGTAATAGTTTGGCTCATCAGTACGATTGGCCTCCTTGCGATGCTTCATTTCAGAAAGTTTAATAAGATGAACCCAGAGTAAATCATCCAACATGGTAGATACATCAGAATCAAGAAAAACATATTGTTTCTCTCATCTTTCCTTCAATGTCATTTCCTTTCGCTCCTTACTTTAGGTAGGAGCGGGGTTAATGATCTGGCTTTTTTCTAGACTTAGTATTAATTTTCAGTGAAATTGAAGTTATGACCGTTAATTTCTTACTGTTAGATTTAGATGTTAGCTTAATGGCCTTTCACACTTCATATTTTTTCTTACCCTTTTTAGGGGTCTTATATTAGCATATTTTGATTGTCATAATCTACGATATTAAGTTTCATATAACGGGCTTGAGTAGCTAGTTCTTCAAAAGATTAGGACTTAATTTCTTGTAGAACATAATAGAGTCACTAGTGCATGTCATTGATACAAATATCAATTTTAGAAATTTTAGAAAATTGATCCTTACAGTTCATGCTCAAATTCTTTCATCTCTAAATATAGTCAATAACTAGTTCATCCATATATTGATGAGTACTAGTAAGTTTGACCATGATAATAATATATCGAATGCTATAAAAACGATTGATGAACTCACGCTCATACTATTCCTAGTTATCAATCAAACCTAACCTTAAATTTGTGTACCAATCAAAAGCATTGCTCTTAAGTGCTCAAACAAATTGCTTGACAAAGAGATCTCCATATGTTTCAACATTATTATAGGTTTTGACAAAGTGAGCAACTTGTTGTTTAGTATTTCTTTTGCCATCCAAATGTTGAAATTTTGTTGACTGATAATTTTCAAGCATTTTCAACATATTAATCATTTGAGTATATGGCTTGGCATAAATGTAAGAATGCTGAGATGTGTTCTCAACTTGGTCTCTAATGAGCTCCTTTATTAACTCTCTCAATTGAGCAACAACAATAGAATCATTACTAGCTAGTTGAATGGTCTTTGTAGTTTTCGAAGTAATAGTATTTCCAATAACCTTTTGAGGTTGCCCCTAGGTTTTAGCGATAGGAGCTTTCTAGTTGGGTTTTAGATTTTAAACAACAAAGATGCAATTTGAGCATTCTTTTCATCAATTATAGCAATGAGACTTTCCATCATCTTTTTAACTATTTGTTCCTCCTTGATTGATACACTTATAGTTATCACCATCATAATACCACTCAATGATGTATAAGGAGAGGTTGAACCAGATCTGCCATTTATATAAGCAAATATCTCACGGAAGATTGGCCTTTTTGGTGAGGAAGTAAGTAGAGACAAATCACTTTTAATTGCCCCTGTGCTTATGGAGGGATTGTAGAAGAGGGACTGATTGCACATAGATGTCAACAATAGATTTAGTTCTGAAACTAGCACCAGGGCTAGCATTAATAGCCAACTTAACAGTAAAAGAAATTCAGGCCTTTGATTGAGTAGTCTTGTAGGTAGGTTTTTTATTTTTAGATAAACCAAATTGGATTGGATGCTAAAAAAGCTTATTTATGCTTTGAAGAAGAGATAAGAGGTAGAGTAGTCCCATTGGGCACGCCAAAAATTTATATACATAATTTTCATACCTGAAAATTTAGACAAAAAAAAAAAACAAGTACAAATTACTAAATTTATAAAAAGCATATTATGATCTCTAGTAATTTCTTTATAAAGAAATAAATTTTCTAGATTCTTTAAACAAAAATGAGATTCAAGAGCTGGACAACCTTGATCTTGAATCAAGGATAAAAACCCTTCATTAGATTATGATAAGGAATATCAAATGCGATTTGAGGGTATTATGACTTAATTTCAAATTCAAAATAAATCATTCTTGATGTCAAATTCAAAATAGATCCTTCCTTCGTGGAACTTGGAGACTTCAAGGCTTGAAAGTTTTAAAGTTTTGGAAGCTTAAATTACATAGTGAGACCTTTATTACCGATGTCCCATAAGATGTAAGTGATTCTCTATTTATGGAGGTCTTAAAAGGGACTTTTATTTCATCAATAAGACTAAGAGATAAAGTAAGTTTTATCTTAAACTATTTTTTCAACAAAACCTTTTGATTGATCTACTTGACTTGTGATCATTAGTTTTGCTATATCATTGACACATGACTTATTTCAATTAGTCAATTCTAAATTAATGTGTTAAGAATTTTAATTAATTAAATCTAATTAAATTAAAATAGACCAAATAATTTTTATTGATTGAGAATAATTTAATTTAATTTTAAACAAATTTAATTAAAAAAATATATTTTTATTGATATAAAATTTTCAAGTCTATACTATTGCATCATCTTTAAAAAGTTAATGCATTAAAACATTAATTCAAAATAAAATAAATAATTGTAATACAATATAAATTTTATATAAAAAAATAATTATTTTTAAATAAAAAATTATTTCATAATCAATTGCTGTATGAAACCCTTAAATAATATGAATTCTATATTATAATTATAAAAAACTTATTATCACAATATAATATGAATTCTATATTAGAAAAATTATTTTTAATAAAAAATTATTTTATAATCAATTAATATATAAATTTTCAATACAATATAAATTTTATTTTAAAATTATAATAAGACTTTATTATGTCAATAGTAAATTTACTTATAGTCTCTCTGTTTTAAATTAGATGTTTTTTTAAAGAAAATTTCTTATCCCATAATACTTGATATTTTACAATTATCCATAAACATTAATTAATTTTTTTAACTCCTCAATTTCTCTCTTTCATATTAATTTTTTTTAGAATACACAATAATTTATGAAAATAAATAATAAAAGTTAATATTGTCTTTTATTTATATAGTAACATCTATTAAATATAATTCTTAATATATGTGTAAAAATCTTAAACGACGTCTATTAAAAAATATAAAAAGTACTATATTTTGTATAAATGAAATCCATAAAATTTTGCGAAATTAATTTGTAATCCAAAATTTATATGTTTGGTTCAAATGAAAGTTTATTTAGAATTATATTTAATTCAATTTATGAAATTAAATATAACTAAACTAAATTTTAACAAAACAGTTACAATTTTCAAATGAATTCCATATTTGTAAGTCGACATATTTCATTCGTCCAAAATACCTTTTGTCACTTTTCCATTTTCTTTTCACCTATTTAGACAATATTTACCATCCAACCTGGATCGCTCATATTTATACATATCATGATTCAAAAACTGCTGCAATCCTTTTCTACCCTATCGTCATTTTTTGGATCGTTAATGGAGATGTGGCTCAATCTGTTGTTAAGTAATGGCAACTTCTTCAGGCTCCTGCTTAATGTCTTAAAACGTTGCTTTCTTGTTGTGCTTATTCTTATTATTTTCTTTTAAAAAAAAAATTTGTTGAAAATATAAAAACTCAAGATCAGAGTTCAAATTCTATGTCCTCTTTCAATTTGATATAAATTGTTAATGGTATGTCATGCGAATAATCTGATAAATTAAGTATAATTTATTATGTATAGAATGTGTATTGGAAATTTTTTTTAAAAAATATTGTTTTACATGTAAAAGAATAATAAATTTGAAAAAGGCATTTTTTATTAAATAAAATGTTAAATTAAATTTTCAATTTATTTTAAATATAATATTCGTTTTATTTAAAATAAATTCTATAGTTATAATATAACACATTAAACATAAAAATTCATTTGCATAAAATTCATTTACAAATGAAATAAATTCCTTAATAGATGTAAACTAAACATAGCATAAAGAATTTAAAGGAAAGACAAAATAAGCTTGCATCTTCCACTCGTTCTCATCACAGAAGTGTGAAAGTCAACAATAAAGAAATTATTTAATTGGCTAAAATACTTATACTTAATTAATTATGTTTTCACACAAATAATTAATAAAGAGTTTTATTTATAACTCTTGTAATACTCACTTAATGGTAATATGCAACTAACAAGAACAACTATAATATAGTTATAACACAAATTACTAAGAGTTGTGTTTTGTCTAAACAATGTGATTAACACCGATTCAAATATTATAAATAAAACAAAGAATTAAGTTAATGGTTATTGAAAAACTTCCTAATTCTTTTTTTTAGAAAAAACTTCTTAATTTTTTTTTCATTGTGTTAAGTTATTTGTGCGATATCTGATTTAACAGTGCATCACAATGTCTATTAAATTCTATCTGAAAACATCAATTGAGCTCTTCTATTTATTATTATTATGGTTTTTTTTTTAATCTAAATGAAAGGTTCAAGCATCATGAGTCCATTTATTCATAATTTGCATATGATAAGTATAATAATAAATTTTATGGTGACAGATTTAATAATATTGTCAAATAATATTATCTAATTTAATAGTGAATAATAACTTTTTATCTAATCTAACGATATATAATTCTATCTAATTCAATAGTAAATAATGACATTTATCTAATCTAATAGTAAATAATTACGTTTTATCTAATTTAATTGTATCTAATTTTATTTAATTCAATGATGAATAATGAAAAATAACTTTTATGTAATTCAAATGTATTTAATTCTATTTAATTGAATGATAAATAATGACTTTTATCTAATCCAATAGTAAATTTTTAATTACAATATTATAATATAATAACGTAAATGACACTAATATAATCACACGAGCAAATTATAAACAAACACCAAAACCTACAAAATCATAAAGAATTAAAATCAACACAAACTTAACATCATCATTAAACATGTCATCACTCATTACCCTCGCTCAATAAACCCTGCCAAAGGAAAGCATAAAATCTAATTGAGCTTGTGGAACCCTCACTCATTACCCAAATTTGATTTGTTCTTGACCTAATTGAAGTTATCGAAGATGAGAAAGAAATTACAACGACTTATCATCATCGGATCAAATAGTCACAGCTTATGACCACACATGAAGAGAAGTACTGGGAGTAGTCCCTCTAAAAGCGGACTTTGAAGAATGTTCCTTAGTGCTTCAGCATAACTCTAGGAAGGCCTTGGATCCACAATATGAAGGTTATGCCAGGAACTGAAGTTCCCTTAGAAAAACTCCATGGTCATAACATGCAGAGATGTAAGTGATAAAACCTTAAAAGAGGCCTAGTTTTGGAAATCCAACCTGTTCCAGTCTCTGGTTCTCCTTTGATGATGAGATTCAAACAATCACCTTTGCTCCAAGAATCAAAGAATCCTACAGTCTACTTTTAGACCCTTCATTGCAAACATGATAAAAAGCATGGATCACTCTCCTGGAATGGGCTTAGGAAAAAGAGACCAAGGAATTCGAGTTAATTGAATGCGCTAGTGCAACTCTACCATTTGGCTTAGGTGATAAGCCAACTCAAGAAGAAAAGATAATGAATGCTCAACTTCTCAAAAAGAAGAGGTCAAGCACGAAGAAAGGGCGAGAAGCCAGATATCAAGATGTCACCATATGTACTTCAAAATTTCCCTTCGACTGTTTTTCTGGGTTGCATGGCTGACACTAATTTACACATTGAAGAGAAGAATTGATCAAACTCTAGCCTAAGACAAAATCCTCCCCATGCTTCTCAGTCTTTTCTTTTTTTTTTTTTTTTTATTTACATGCTTCTCTGTCTCCAAGCAAGCGAGAAGACTGACGTTTGATTGTAGAAACTTAAAAAATTTGGCCACCAGAATATATAATGAAACCGATAATCAATATCAAATAATTAATATTATTACATTGGGCAGCTGCTGCAGCCGGAGGAGAAGGCCTCGAAGGTACTGCTCCATAAACCGTTGCCCCATTTGAATTTGTGGTGTTCAATACTGACGAGCTTGTGCTGCAGTGGCAAAACACAAATTTTACTCTTTGAGATGAGTTTTTATAGAGAACTCAAAAGTTTAAACAATAATAACAGTAATAATCAATGGAAGGTAAATTGAGAAGTTTACCTAGTGGATGGATACTGACATGTCCCAGCACCTAAAAAATATTTCTGGAAATGAATTAGACATATCTAGAACTTAAATACATTAAAATAAAAGACCAAATAAATAATGAACAAAGATTTTTTCCTGAAAATTTCAATTGACACATGAGCTAACTAGAAAATATTCTTACTAAAAATGTCCCAAAAAAAATCTTTCATCAATAATGCTCCGATGATGGGATGAAATGTAAGGATTTAGTGAGAGAATTTTCATCCCTAGTTCTTTTTATAAGTGCGTAGTAAGTTAGTATATTTCTAAGTTGGAAACATAGAAAGAGATATGTTGGACACATACAAGTACAGCTTGCCAGTAAAATATGAAAAGTATTAATCTCGAGTTCGATTTTCTGTCTCCATCATTATAATAGAGTTATTAAAAGGAAATGTCTATCATCATTGCAGAGTCTACAATATTGTTTTCGCGATTAAACATTCCAATTAAAAAAAAAAGTATGTTGACAACTTAGCAGTAGTCTAAGCATAGGTAAAGATTTGGGTCCTCAATTGTTATATATAAGCGCTAGTGCATAAGATACATTTTAGTTATATGGAGATGGAAAAATAATTACAAGATGGGAATGTAACTGAAGGAGATAGTGATATTAATAATAATAATAATAATAATAATAATAAAGAATTTGGAAAATCTAGGAGATGTTTTGCTGCCTAGAGTCTACGAGGGTAAGATTATGAAAATGGGTGAGTGAAATTCGATTTAGCTAGATACAATAAGATAAGGATATGATGTGCTAAGATGAGTTAGGTGCAGGTGATACTTTTCTGCTCTTTGAACTATAGCAGGGCAAAAGAACGTGATTGGTGCTTCGCTCTTTGGGTCATTTGAAGTTTTTGAGCTGTGAGTAATGCTTTGATCTTAAGATCATTTGAATAATTGGTCTGGAATTAATGCTTCGCTCTCAGCACCAATTTTAGCACTAAGATCGATCTTGTTGATGGCTTTTCTATAGATGATGAATTAGGTGGAGTTATATTATTACTAGAGTTCTTTTTTGTTCTTTTTCGGAGAACAGAGTTATTGCTAAAATTACGAGGCCTATGGTATGGACGGGAGAACGGGACTTAGGCGTGCTAAAGGCCTAAGTTGATGCAAGCCTCGGCGCCGATTACGATTTTCAAATTTGAATAGTCACATCCATCGTTCAATCGAGCAATATATATATATATATATATATATATATATATATATATATATATTCTTTAATTATATATCAAATAATTATTTTATTTTATTAATTTTTTAAATCATTATATTATTCTTAAAAGTTTATTATGATTAATAAAATAAACTAATAATTTTAATATAAATTTTATATTAAAAAATTAATTTTTAAGTTAATAATATTTTATAATTAATTAATATACAAAATCTTTAATGAATTATATACTAAAATTATAAAAAAAATATTAAAATACATATAATATCCAAATTCACGATTAGTATACATGAAATTCTAATTTAAAAATTTATACTACATAATTTTTTTTTATCACGTATCAAACAATTATTTTATTTTATTAATTTTTAAAATTGATACATCATCTTTAAAACCTAGCATAGTTCAGAATTAATTTAATATAAAATAATAATTCTAATATAATATGAATTTTATATTAAAATGATATTTTTTAAATAAAAATTCTTTTGTAGTCAATTAATATATAAAATTCTTTATGAACATAGAACATCACAATATGTACAATGCGCAATTAATTTTATTTTTTACTTTATTTTACAATAGTCTAAATTTATTAATTCTTTGATACAACAAAGAGATTAAACTAAACCTTAAGATATTTTTATAAACAAATAATGTAATATATTTTAATTATATCCTTAATTGTATTTTGTTATTTCAAATATATTTAAAATATGATTATATGTTTATTTAAGAGTATATTTGGTATAAATGAATTGTATAATTTTTAAAGAATGCATTTATAAATCTACACTTTGTGTGTTTGGTATAAAAAATCCATTTAAAATTATATTTCATTAAATTTTTAAAATTGATTATAACTAAATCAAAATTTATCAAATTTGATAAAATTTTGAAATAAATTTTGAGTTATTAAAAAATTCAGTATGACAAAATCCTCCTTACCTAAAACGTCATTTTTACTATTCTTACTCCTCTTTTTTCTATTTTCTCTTTTTTTTTTCTTTTTATAGTTTCTCTCTTCTCTTTTTCTATTTCTTTACATTTTATAAAAATTTTTTAAAAAATGATATGAGATATTTTCATAAAAATAAAATATTTTATTAAATCTTATACTTAAATCAAGCACAAAATTTATTCCATTTAAAATGAAATTTAACTTTTTCGTATGTTAAAAATAAATATATACTTATAAATTAATAGTTTAAAAAACAAAATATTTATAATTAATTAATATATAAAATACTAAAATTATAAAATAAGTATAATAATAAGCTAGTATGCGAATTGACAATTAGGATATGCATAATTCTAGTCTCAAAAATTTTGTTATATAATTTTTTTTTATCACTGTTAAATAATTATTTTCCTTTATGTTATTAATTTTTTTTAAAAAAACACCATTATCTTTAAGATTTTACATAATTAAAAATCAACTCAAAATAAAATAACAGTTCTAATGTAATTTAAATTCAATATTATTAAATAAATTTTATATTAACATTATAAGAAAATTTATTGCAATTCACATAATCCATGATTGACAACCAGTTTGAATGTAATTTTATTTCTTACTTTATTTCATAATGGTCCAAATTTATTAATTTTCTCAAAGATTAAACTAAATTTTCTGATATTTTACAAATGAATAATTTAAATTTTTGCTATGGAATCTATTTCAGTCATAGACATCATTAATTTTATTTTGTTACCTAAATATAATTTTAGAATATGATTATATATTTGGATTTAAGAGTGTGTTTAGTATAAATAAATTCTATAATTTTTATAAAATTCATTTCTAAATTCATATTTATGTGTTTGATATAAATAAATTGATTTAAAACTATTTTATTAAATCTTTAGAACGAGTTACCGAATTTGATAAAATTCTTATATGAATTCTCAAATTATATAAAAAAAATTATTATGATAAAAATACTCATAGTTAAAAATCATTTTCACTATCCTTTCTTTTTAATTCTCTCTCACACTCTCTCAACTTTCTTCTTTATTATGTCATTTTCACCGTTTTTTCTCTTTTGTTTTTCTTTTTTTTTTCTTTCTCTTTTGTTCTTTTTTTTTTTCTCACACTCTCAATTTTCTTCTTTTTTTTTTTTATATCATTTTCACTTTTCTCTCTTTTCTTCTTCTTTTTTTTTTTTTTCTCTTACACTCTCTCAACTTTCTTCTTTCTTTATTCTCTCTCTTTTCTCCTATTACTTTTTTATATTTATAAAAATTGTAAAAAATAACACAAATATTTTTATAAAGATAAAATATTTTATTAAATTCTACACTTAAATTAAATATAAAATTCATTTTATTTAAATTTAATTTATTTTTATAAAAAATTATTTACAAGCAAATTTTTATAAAAAAATTTATTTATTATATTAAAATTTAACCAAACAATATGTAAATTTCTGTTTCTGGCCCATTCAATGCTTAAAACCAACCAAAAAAATGCTAATACTGTAGGAAATAAAGAATTCAAACCTTGACATGTGCTTCCTTGCTCTTCAAAATTAATATAAAAATATGGCTGAAATAAAAAGCTTGACTTACTTGGATTGGAGCTAGTTATAACTGCAGTTCCTCCAAAATTGCAGCTACTTGGTATTGGATTCTTTTGATAATAGTTATTGAATGCGTAAGAAGCATGATCATGAAGGGTATTGGGATTGTAACAGCTTCCACCAGCCTGAATCGCCGAACAATCTGCACCACCATACCCACAAGCGTAGTCCAATGCTACTTGTAATGCGGTTGGTGATGCACTTGGGCTAGCAATACACCAGCTAGCTCCAGGAAACGCAGGTGAAGATGTGGTGGTCGGAGTTATCATTGGCGTCATGGTGGCTGGTGATGTAGAATCCGGATCTGAATTCGGGTTTACTTCGGGAGTCGATGAAGTAGGATTGGTAGGAATTATCGTGGGAACCGTGGTTATGGGTGTGGTAATATCCTTTTGGCTTTTGGAAATAGAAGTGAGGTGTAGCTGTTTTGCACCATGATCTAGTCGGCTAAAATGTGCAAATGCAGCCCCTGTTTCTCCCTTTTTAATAATTGTACCTGAATTTTAAGTCAACATTAATGAGAAAACAAAATTTTATTTTATAAATAAAAAGGGCAAAAATCTGAATTAAAATTCTATTTAATTTTAATATTTATGAAATGCACTTTTAATTCTTTTTTATCAACACACTGATAGTTGTTAATAATTACAAAGAGAAAAAAAAATGTGTAGATCTCTATTAAGAGAAATCTGTCACACTTAACAGGATTTGAATCTACTTAAGCCTCCGAGCATCATTTTTAACTAATCGATTAGACATCATTTGCTAAAACGCACTTTCAATTCATTGTACAATTGAAATTTTATTTAATCATTGATTAGGAATAGCTTTAATTTGTGCAAAGAAATCGAATTGTCATATTTAATCATGAGTTCATGTGATGGGCGACCCTGAGGTAGTAAAGGTCATGTCAAACTTGGGACGACCGTAATTCGAATAGTCATGAATGGAAAGGAAATTTACAGTGCAAAACGAGTGAGTGCCTGACTGAAATAGTCGACTAAAAGCATAACTGCATAACTAATAATTGAAATAAAAAAATGAAAAGTAAAAAGCCTTGGCACAAGAACCATTATTGAAAAAGTTTGAAAACCTGTTCTCTGTGATAGCTCAACAGAAAGCAATCATATTAGAAGAAATAACAATCAGTTGGAAAAAGAAGCCAAACCCACATGGAAAAAGCAATCAAATTCCAGGTCCAACGTGTAAAGTAATGAGAAAAAGAATTGGGGCATTTGAAAAATTCATAGCAATTCACAGAAGTGCACAGCCACAGCCAGGCTTGGATTTATTTGAAATCAAACAAGCTACATAGACAGAGAAAACGAAAATATGCAAGCGAAAACAAACAAGAGATAGAAAATAATCACCTGAAGAGTGAAGGGGACCAAGCAGGAAAAATACTAAAGAATAGATAGCTTTGTAACCCATGTGGCCTAATCCTCTTTAATTATATTCCTCTTCTTTGTTTGAGCAACAAATCTTGATTGAGAGAAGCATCAGTGATCTTGTTGTCTGGTAGAAGAGATTCTGGATCCTTTGTCTTGCAAATGAATGCATATATAATATATATGAATGGATAAGGGCAAAAGTGAGAGAGAGAGAGAGAACTTGAAAGGAGACATGGAGAGTAGAGGAGTAAGCAAGAGAAGAAGGAACAAAAAAAGAGGGAAAAGGTGAGAAGAAGGTTGAAAAAGACGTAGAAAGAGATAATTGTACTGGAATTTAGGTTTGGTAAGTGATGATTGTAACGATTATGATGATATTTGCATTTTGCCTTTTTTTTTCCCTGTTTAATATTATTAATGTCAATGCTTGTAAGTGGAGATGGCAGCAACTGACTGGTAACCTATGTGGGAAGCCTCTGGTCACCCAAAGTCCCAGTGTGAGGCCCAAGCTAGGTCTATCTTTTGTGCCTTTCGGTTGCGTTAAGTATATTTTAGGAGCAGTTTTGTTGTTGGGTACTTGTGTATGTGATTGGTACCAAGTGGATGGAAAGAATATGGCGTTTTAGTTGTTATGTTCTGTCAAAATTTCCACTCGATGTGGAACAAGATAATGATTCCCTGGTTAGTTGTAAAGAGTTGCGCATAAAATTTTATGCCCAACTGAGCTAATGTGTTTCTAAATTTGCCAACATCACTAAAGCCAAATTAGATTTTTGTTTTTGTTTAATGTAATGAATCACAACCCATGAGAAAACGAGACCATTAATTATTAGTGCTACAAATAATTATATCTGTTAATAGGGTAAATTAATAGAAAAATTAGTATTAATAGGAAAAATTATTATTTAATCCCTTAATTTTACATGATTAATTAGTTCATTCCTTTAATTTCAAAAAAATAATTAAAATCTCCTCAGTATTTTATTTTAGTAAATGAAATAATTTTTCATTACATATTAGTATTTTTCAATGAATCAATTAATAAAGAACAATAAAAATTCACTAATTTTTCTATTATTCCTAAACTATTCTTTATTGTTGATTACTGAAAAGAAAAAGAAAATCATTAATTGAATAGATCCACCTTGGATGGCATCAAGTGTTATTTTGCATCACTTCATTATGTCATATAGAAGCAATAATTTAATGCCAAATCAAGAATCTCTAAGTTTTTGAAGGTTATACAAATTATTTAATTTTCTGACATATTTAATACATTAAGGTATGATAACCCTAACCAACCAAACATCATTGATATGGATAGTTAGTTTTACACAATTACAAGAAGTGTTTGGTGATATGTCATTTAGTATGGTTTAGTGACACATCATCTAATCAACTCCTTGACCGATGGCCTAATGAGTCAACATAATGGACAATCTTTAATTTCAACTAGGTAACGTTCGACAAATTATTAGCATATTTAATTCCTATAATTTTTTAGCTTGCACAGTTAAGATATAGTCAAAATCCCCAAATCATGGAGATAATCAATTTTCAAACTAATGGCTATTATTTTACAAGTATAAAAGGTGCATCCAAGACAACCAGTGGACATTTTAAGCTCTCATTCTTTACTCTTTAACTTTCTTAACTCATTCTCTAAAAAACTTCATTCACTAACTTAAACATCAAAATAGTTTTTGACGCTCTAGCCCTCTCTTGCTTACATTTTCTCTTATGCAAATTAGTCACAATCAGATTTTATGGATCAAGAATCATCAATTGTTACAATTGATAATCTTATAAGGATTAGTCATGAGTTATTGATATCATACGTGACAATAGAAAACTTGTATGGAGAATCCTTTATTCATTCCAAGAATCTAAAACATTCAAAGGGTCTTTAACTAATTGATCATTCAAAAAGGGAAAAGAAGAACAAATCATAATCGAAACAACATCAAATTAAAGGCCAAGCTAAATTGAAATGAGAAGTTTAGTAGAAAATCTATTCTTCTAAACTCATCTAAGCATTGAGTCACGTTTGACACACTCCATCCTCCCTTTTGACTATACTCCAAGGTCAACTAGTTTAAGAAGTCATTCATAGAGTTCTTATCGTTACACTATAACTAGAGGAACACAATGGCGATAATTTTTTAAAAGGTGATCACTTGGAAGGGAATAGAGTTGTAGATCTTGTCATGTCATTGATGGAGGAGGTAATATGCCATTGAGAAGAAGAGCATGAAGAAAATGGCATTGGTTAGATATGGTGAAAACAAAAATGTGTCTAACACTTTCAAATAATAGTCTTCAATGCTTGTACTCTCCTTTTTGTGGAGGTAGCCAATAAGACACTGTGCTTTAAATGATCATTTGGAATTTATTTGAAATTTTATTTAGATTTGCTTTATTTTTTTGAGTTTTTTTTTAATGTGTTGATTTCATTTTGTTAAGGATTAAAATTTTTTTTGTGCTAATAATGTTATTGGACGAGAACGAGTAAGAGTGATATTGATCCTACTTATTACTATGCGACTACATCACAATCAAAAAAATAAAATAAAATCCATCCATAATCATTAAGGGTTCATTAAGAACGCTAACATAGTCATACCAAATCCATATATCAATTCTATTAGAATAATGTGGCTTCTGAATTTCTAAAACATATCCTTTCTTATACATATAGTCATCCATAAATTTCATACATTTACATAATAAGATCAATCATAAAAGTTCTCTCATGATCTTTTTTTTTTCTTTTTCAAATTTAAAATTTTGGTGAGCTAAACCTGATTGTTTTAACTCAATTAGTAATATTCATCAATATGACATATTATCATGAATACAGATACACCATTTGAACCTTGACATATAAAACATAAACATGACAATAATTCAAACATAGGACAATAAATTAGTCCAAACAATTGGTTTGGTTAAGTTCTAATGTCATATTTGGTTACATTAAAAAAATAAGAAATGAAGTTCTATTCTAAGATAAGTGTTTTAGAATTTTAATATTTTTAATTGGTATATTTATATATACAAAATTTTTAAAATCTCATTCTTAAATTTTCAAACTAACTTATGGCAATAAATGACTTGTGTAAAATACCCTTAACTAAGAACAATTATACTATATCGTCAAGTAATATAGGAAGGTAATTCCAGATAATCATTATCATGAGAATTAATTACAAGTACTATATTCTAAAAACCTTTGTATTATTTAGATAACCAATTAAGTGAATTTTCAATATACTAAACTAAATTTTAAACTAATGAACTAATAATCTAAATAGAAAGTAATGATCTTAATACATTCGAGGTAATTTATGATAATACAACTAGGACTTTAGGCTTCACTTAACCTTCCAATTATGCAATTAAGATTTATACAATTTATTAAATTCTCAATGAGATGTTGATTTTTTCCTAAATCAATGAACATTCAATGATTATGATATGTTAATTCTAATTTTAATTTAATCCCTTTAATTGATCAAGTGAAAAACTAAGTTAAGGATGCATTAAGCTCAATAAAAAATCTTGATTAAATAATCAAATAACCACTTAGATTAAATTAAGTTGATTATGAATAATTTATATCCAAGATATGTCTTATAAGTTCCATCAACTAACTCAATTGCTCAAATAAGTTAATTAACAAGACTCACGTTGATTTGATCAATTCAACAAGCATGAAGCATAATAAAGCATATTCTCATGGAAAAACTTAATTCAGTTGCATGAAAACCACAAAAATTATATAATTGTCAGGTTAAGATCCACCATAACACTAACTGTGGATATTTTAGTTCATCGTGGAGCTAAAAACTACAAATAAATTAAAAATCATGATCAATATCATAAAATTACAAGGAAAAGCGAAATAAAAAAAAAAAGAGGAAACTGAGAATTAAAGCTTGATCATCCATAAAATTGCAGAATCTTTTCTTCTCAAAGACACAAATTTTTCTTATTTGAACTTAAAGAGAGAAAGCAATCTAAAGCAAAAGTTGTTTTAAAACCAACTTTTCCCCTCTTTCTATAAAGACACTTGAAGCTCAAAACTCCCTAAATTAAGACAAAATAGGAGTACTTTGAAGAAAACTTCTTGTTTGATTCTTTGAAACTCAAAACTTCTTCGTTGTATTGAGTTGGGTAATTTTCCTCTTTAAATTCACAAATCCAAATTCTGAACAGTCATGTGCATGATAGAATGATATGCTCCTATCATGCCCTTGTTATGTTCCATCTTCTTTATATCCAAATCACTAAGAAATTTTCTAAACTCAAGAAATTTAAACTGAGAGTACTAAATTAAAATAGACTAATAAAGAATCAGAAAAATCAACTAAATTAACAATATTAAACCTAAAATTAAACTAAAAATAACTACGTAACACCAAACATAAAGATAAAATTGAAATCCTATTATATTTTCATTTTTTAGTATACCAAACATACTTTAAGGGTCTTCATCTCATTTTTTGAGTCGTATCAATTTTATAGCTTAAGAACAAACTTAATCAAGCCAAACTTTTTTATCTTTACTTTCTTATGCTCAAGGGATCTCATATATTTCTTAGTAACAATCATCATTATTCTCATCATGATATATCAGTGATTTATGGGGCAAACTAAATCATTTGCAATAGCTACCATATATTCTTAACTAGTGCACTACTCGTGTAAATGAACCATTTCTCACATAACCAATATACAGTACACATTGTTATACTTTCATGTGGTGCATATAAATCAATAATGTTTTACTTACAATTTGCTATTTAAACCAAGGAATTCCTTAAGTTCTTAAGCTTTTTGATCAACCATTTGCCTTTCAACTTGTTACCAAGACTGTGTTAGCTAACCAATTAAGGTATTAGACTTTTTGAATAAAGCCAACATAGAGCAACTTACACACTCCTTTAGCAATGACTTTTCTAACACTTGAATGCATAATTCCTTTTTTTTTTTTTTTTGTTTCACAGGTTTGACTAAACTATTGAGGTTCAACTTATGAGCTATGACAGATAGGTTGATCCCTATAATTTTAAGGTAGACTAAGAAATGTCTTCATGCTTTCAGAAGGGATCAAGCTAATGTCTTTTTTAATAGGTTTTGTTATTTTTATCCCAATTTGCAATGTGTGCCCTTATCTAATTAATAAAGGCTTTAGATCTTCTGTTGGCTTAATGACTTTTAAGGAATGGTCTTGAGAGACCTCAAGTTGCTCCATGGTGATTATATGAATTGCTTCATTGAGGACATTTATATAGGTTTTCGTTATAGGCTTTTGGTCTCCTCTAGCCACCATAACACTTTTTCAATAGGGATTTTCATATTTAAGTATTGAATGAAAGTACAACCAGCTATGTCATATAAGATCGGTCTCCCAATGGTTGCATTATATATGAATGGGATGTCGACCACCATCATTACAACTTTAAATTTTTAGATAATGTCTAAATCTCATAGTTTAATATTCACCTTAATAGCTCCTAGAACATCTATGAGGCTAGTCAGTGGTGTTTACTTTAGTAGTTAACAAATTCACCAAATTGTCATCATGTACTAAGATGCACTTAACTAAGTAGCTCTCAAGCTAGCCTTGAACCATTAAAGTGTCTACATGAGGGGCACACAACCTTCTATCATCTTTAGAAGAGAATGTGACTAGATAAAATATTGGCTTGGCCATATTGGCTTTGTAATTTACAAAATACACACCTCTTAGATTTGTCTTTTTCTCTAGGATGAGTTATTTCCTTTCCTAGTTCCCATTACAATGACATCATTGGCATTTGATATTCTTTATTATTGGGTCTTTTACCCTAAGGAGCATTTTCTTCATACTAGTGTTCATGCCTTCTTTCATCGCTAACCGGTCTTTTTCTAAAATGCTCAAGATTTCCTTATTGAACTAGCCTTTCAATCTCATTATGTAAGTCCTAACAATCTTTTACATTGTGTTCATTATTTTAGTGAAAACTACAATACTTGTCCTTATTTCTAATAGTTAAGCTTGTAAGAGAATGAGGGTATTGTATTCTCTCACTTGACTTCTTTATCTAATGAAGGACTTACTTCTACACACCATGAGGGGGGTGAAGTATTAGGTTGAGCTATTATGTGAATTATTGAGTCTCGAGCATGAATCGCTAATTCTGGCTCGACCTTTGTCATTTCGACTATCACCTTGGCTTTTGTGCTCTTTGTATATAAACTGTGAGAATAGGTCTAGAGATTATCATTTAAGCGAATAAACTTATAACTTCCTATAATTAACTCATAAAAGTTCCTATGAGGATTAATGCCGAGGGATCGAACTTGCCCTTGTTATTATAGTTACAAATCATGACATCAGTGGTTATCTCATGTTAAGGTTATTGATTTACATTGTTATCTTGTGAATTTGGCTAAGTAACCACACAATGATTCCCCTTCTTCTCATATCACCTTATGTAAGTTGAAGGAAATTTTGACTTGAGGGATAGTAGAGACAAATCTAGTTATAAATAGCTAAGACAACTATATGAAGATTCAAATCGAACCATGGGCAAGGTCTTGATATCACTCTTAAACAACTCATTTTAGAGTGGAAGGAAAGGTTTTGCATAGCAAGGTGTCTGAGCAGTTACGAAGCTCAAGTTGGGATCGAGACTTATACAAGTGACTCCTTGGATTAATTAAACCATCATAATTGTCGATGTGAGGGAGCTTAAGTTTTCTTAGCATAAGCTCATTTCTTATATCCAACGAGAGAGGGTTATGGTCATACATTTGATAATCTAGAAATGTTTTTTAACTTATGCTTGCTTGACCACATCTGTTATTTTCCTTTAGAGGGCTTTGCCATCTAATAATAGGTTGTCAGAATGAATAACTCGATTATTGATGGGTCTGTAGGAGGATTCCTCTATCTCATTAAGTATCTCATGGCATTAAGTAGACTTCGTTTCTTAGGTCGACTCCTCATCTTCTTGAGTTGGCTAGTAAGATGGTTGTCCTTTTAGCCAAGTTTGGATAAGTAAAAGCTATAAAAGAAAAGCTCTAGTTCTAAGCTAAGGCCATTAGAGGCGTTTATGATATGGCTGCATACTCACGACTTTACACAAGGGTTCGTGAACTCTTCATAGGAGGCTATAAGATGACCATTATTTTGATGATATTGGGATAGTGTGCTAATTGTGCTGCTTGAGGTTTATCTTGCAATATTATTAAGGGGAAAAAGTGTTAAATGGCTCGTGATGAAGGTGCCTTCGAGTTCTTATACTTCTAAGTTGTTTATGGTCATTGGTTTTTAAAGTTGACATTGGGAGAGGTCATTGTTGGGAAATAAAGAACTACTAGCTTGATCCATGCACACTGCATTAAATAATGAAATTGATGGTATCGAGTTGAGTACTTTAGGGTCTTCTTAGGCTAAGGCTACAAAATAGGAAGATGAGAGGGGAGTTCGGCTCTATGTTGGATGTCAACTTTGATACTTAAGTCAAGTTTTGCTATTTAAAAGTGAAAGTAACAACGTAAAACAAAATGAATAAAGTATTATTGGGGGCTCTTTCCATAGAGACTTAAATGGCCTATTTGGGCAATAGTGAGTATATTCCTAGAATATTTGATGTTTCCTCACTTGTGTAACACTTTTGAGAGAGAATAATGTTTTCTTGAAAAGGATGATTCTTCCTAAAGAAGATAGTTACGGATGGACTGAAGAACCACATGTATAGACCAAGGCAAGCTAGTAATTAAGTTGGGCCTAATCATGACCTATGTTGGGCTATGATAGGTTGAGTGACCTTGACTATGGTGTCAAATTAGGCTTATACAATTAAAAGTTATAATTATATTATTTTTAATAATTACTCTTTCCGTTCCTATATAACTGACGCTTTAAGAGATTTTACTAGAATTAAGAAACTATTAATTAGCCTTAAATTTAGGAGAAAAATAAGTGATTAAGACTAAATTATTCTTGATTTTGAATTAAATGACTTTGAAATTCTACATAACATTAATAACTTTGGATTGATTAGTATAAGTGGAAAATTGAGAAATAAATTTTAAATTTCATTGATTGTATAAAAACGATGGATAAATAAAATTTTAGATTTCCTTTTAATGGTGAGGTATATAGAAATGAAGGGAGCAATACTTACAAATTACTATCGATTAATCTTGAAATTAGAGTATTCTTTCATTCAAATGTATTAAGAAAAATATTATTATTTTTTTGTTGTCCCTTAAGCAACCCAAAACCAAGTTGGTTAGCAAATGGAAACGTTGTGCGCCTATTTTGCTGCCTTGCCCAACTGCTGCAATTGCCCCTTCCCATACTTTCTTCGCATTCCTTGCTATCGTTCCCAGCACAGGCTAAATTCTGACTCCGTTTCTCTCCCCAAATACCAAACCAACCCCAAAAATATATGTTCCCTCGCTGTCCTTCCCACAAGTAATTGCAACCACAAAGAGCAAGACAACTATCATACCAGCAGGAACTCAAGCTACTCACATCCAAGGCACAATAATTATTTATATGACCGATTCCGATCTTCCATTGACAGTAAACGAAACCCAGAAATCCAAAACCAAGAACAAGAGCAGGAAAAACAAGAGGCCCACATCGACAAGCCCAGAGGACTTTTCACAAACATGTGGTGGGTAGATTTGAAAGCAGCGTTAGGGCAAAGAATTAACGTTGAAGGGATTGTTTCTTCGGTGTCAGTGTTCGTCAAAGAGCGGCATTTGGCTCTTCCTCATATAGCAGTGCGTGATATAAGGTACATTGATTGGGCAGAGCTGCACAGAAGAGGTTTTAGGGGCGTCGTGTTTGATAAGGATAATACAATCACGGTCCCCTACACTTTGACGCTATGGGGTTCTCTTGGTTCGTCGATAGATCAGTGCAAAACAGTTTTTAGCAATAATCTGGCTGTATTTAGCAACTCTGCTGGTAATCTTAGCATAAACATTTTGTGATGTTATCTTGTTATTTAGATGCTGATAATGCTGTTTATTTATGTTACTGGGTCAATGAGTTAGGCCTATATGAGTATGATCATGATGGCTCAAAAGCCAGGACACTTGAGAAGGCAATTGGGATCAAAGTCATAAGGCATAGTAAGTATTTTGATACCAATTTAAGCTCTAATTTTGTAATCTTGCAAAACTAAACGCTTCATAATTTATTTTGAGCACTTAAACTGCTTGACATTCTGGCTGACTAATGTATGCATCTTTTGCTTTGTATACATGCTAAAACTACTGCTCTTTATGCCCCCTAAGTTCCTAATTATGTAATACACTTAGACTGCTTGACATTCTGGCTGACTAATATATGCATCTTTTCCTTACGAAACATACTGAAACTACTGCTCTTTGTGCACCCCCCCGGCCCAAGAAAAAAAAAAAAAAAGAGTTCCTGATTATGTAATAATGATGTGGGTTTTGTAATTTCTGCTAATTGCACTATAGGGGTGAAGAAACCAGCTGGAACCGCTGAAGAAATCGAAAAGCACTTTGGCTACAAAGCTTGTCAGCTTATCATGGTATTTACCTAGATCATGAACTCCTTAAGTGGATGCCTTGGTTTTTGTGATCATTTAGATGGATGACAAAATTAATTTGTGGCAGGTAGGTGATCGACCCTTCACAGATGTTGTTTATGGGAATCGAAATGGCTTTTTGACTATATTAACAGAGCCATTAAGCCTTGCTGAGGAGCCATTCATTGTTAGGCAGGTTGGTAGTTTCCTTTTTGATAGATGAATGTTGCTTTTGTCATATTCCTTGAGAAAAGAGTGGTGAACAAATAATATTTCTTGTCCTATGGATGCTGTGGTGCTTACTAGGTTTTAAGTTTCAACTAATAAAAGGGAGTTTAGCGAAAACACTTATTGTTAACCCCAGGAATAAATACCCAAATTCCAGGATACTTGACTAAGGTTTTTGTTATGGCCCTGTGTTTGAGATCTGCTTATGGGATAATTTATTGTAGGATTGTAAGAAGGTTCAGTAGTAGGGTTTTGTTTATGGTTTTTGCTACCATGTCCACCTATCTTCAACAAATAACAAATTAATTAAAGTTAAGGGCCCGTTGGAGAGAACTCTACAATCTCATAAACAAGAGACCAGTTTAGATAAAAGATACTTTACACCTTCATAATCTCCTCCTTTATCTTAAATACAAGGCAGTAAAATAATTGTACATAGATAACTTCCTACCCTTTCCATGTAACTACCCACAATTAACTTCCTACTGCTGCTAGGCAACTACCCACAATTAACTTTCTATTGCTGCTAGGCAACTACTCGTGATTAAAATCATATAAACTGGCTAATGTAATAAAATGTGGGTAAACAACTGTAAACTAAAAGCTAGGCTGCTGTTTGCTTTCTATAAGCTTCTGCTTCCATACTCAATAATGCTGTCTGGAGTCCTAACGGTTTTTGATCCCACTGTTTCCAAGATAATATAGTCTAGATGAATCTCCATTGATGCTTTAATTAACTTATATTCCAAATCTAGCTCTTCTCAGTTCACTGCTGCCCTTCAATCCTCTTATTCCCTTGTCACATACATCTTGGTTGAAAGGATTTTAGAACTTCGCTAAGATTTTTGTCTTTTGAACTTTTGCCATAGACCAATACTAGTGTTGTAAAAGGAAAAAAAAAAAAACAAAGAAGAAAAAACTGAAAGCTGCCGGATACCACACTTGAGGCACTGGGTGCCAAAATGTTGCTTACTTGGTGAAGCACAACTACCATTTATTACATACTAAAATGGAATTTTGTGCCCCTATTCCTGAACAGTGACACAGTCCCACAGACTTTTTTGGAAAAAAAATATTTTTTTTTCCTTTTCATTTCTTAATGTTTGTGTATTTCAATTTCGACCACTAACATATTCCCACAATTGTTTACTACTACTGATAAAAGAGAACCTTTTTTTTCCCAAAATTTTGGATGTTCATATTTATTTGACTCATGAAATTCCCATAGTACTCCGTTATTTAGGAATATTAGAACTATGTTATTTAGGAATATTTAAATATTTTTCCCTAAAAAAGTATTCAAATAAGACCATAGGTGTCCTTCATTACCATTATTAGTGTAAATTACTATCCCAAGGTTTGATATAGTTCATTGGTCAAGACATCTATTTTTAAAACCGTATTAATTAGTTGCTTAGTTTTATTCTATCAACTAGTTGGTCTTTTCATCAAGTTTTTATAGCTTTTGCTGTTAGTCAAACATAAAAAGTCATGAAAACTAAAAGAGAACTATATTTTGTGCCTTTTTTGCCCTCTAAATCAGATATCATCTCCTTTGTCCTTCTCCTCTTTGTAAATCTAATATTTTGTCCTTTCTAACCTTCTCCTCGTTCCAAATCTGAGCTCGATTTTGTGAGGAAAGAGAGGAAAAGTATATTTTATTTTAGGAATGTTTTGAGCTTGAAAGTGTCAAAAAATAAATTAGGCTTATCTCTTTACTCCTTTGTTCCTTTAGGATCGAGGTTTTTATATGACTAAATAGTTTTGTTCAAGGATCTTTTTCCTTTTCTTGGGATTGCATTTTAAGATTTATGGGCAAAGTTGGAGATATTTTACTATGGGTGTATTTGTGGGTGTTTATCATAATATAATTTTACTTTTCAATCTGCTTGACCAAGGTTTTATGGCAGGGAATAACTCTTGGATGATGTAATTAAATGCTAAATAGATTTTTTGGTTATACAACAATTATGCGGAGTGATGGAGGTTGGCTTTTGTAGTAGAATAGAGAAGATGAGTTCATGTAGTGGTAGAAGATGAAAATTCAAAATTGAATTAAGGGTAAACCTGACTTTTCAAGTCAATTTAATGGAAAATCTAAGACGTAATTGTTGATGGAATAAAAACTAAAGGACAAACAAATACAGTTTTTAAAACAGAGATCCATTACCAGTAAATAACATAAAACCTAAGGGGATATATAGTAATTTACCCTTATTATTATTGTTGTTTTTGTTAGGGATAATTGCTCTGATCTCCTTGGATTTTGCTATAACACACAGCCTGGTCTTTTTTTTTTTTATATAGAATTGTTGGTTTTAAACAGCTTGGTTTCACTAAATTTATAGAATCCTTCAGTCTAATTTTTACATAATTTTGTATTAGTAAAAGGATAAAATGTTGGTCTAAAACTTGCAATAATTTCAAAATACCATAATTGCCCTTTCTTAACAACTAACCCTAAAAATATATTTTTTGGAAAGTGCGCAACCAATTAAACACTAAAAATATAAAATCTATGGTCTCAACTTGTATCAATTCTCAAGAGATTAAATTAGTATCTTTGTAGAGAATGAGTATCAATTCTCACGAAAGCAAACATTTAAGAGAAACAAATGTAGGACTATCAGTAGACCCACAAAACCAACCCGAGGCCCAAACCATTTCCTTCTCTTCTCTTAATAAATTACTATACAATCAATTCTCTAACAAGAATTTTTATTTCTTCCTTGTTTCAATAATCAAACCAAGAGTAATAGTATAACTAAAAGAGTGATAATTAATGATTAGACATGGCAGTTGTAGGTAGGGGTGGACATTCGGTTCAAATCAAATCGGAAAATTGAAAATCAAATTTTGAAAAAAATACAAACCGAACCAAACTGAATAAATTTATAAATCGAACCAAACCAAACTGATCTGGTTTGGTTTAATTGTAGTTCATTTCGGTTTAAATCGAATTTTTAAAAAATTATTTTAAAAATATTTTAATATAAATAATAATTCTTATAATATACTTAAAAATATTTTTAATATAAATAATATATTTTTAATGTAAATAATGAATTTTAAATAGGGTTCAATTATTTTGATTTGATTTAATATACGTTCAATGTAATTTGATTTATTTTATTAAAAAGTCGATAAGTCCAGTTTAATTGAAATTTTTTAACCAAAAAATCGAATCGAACTGAATTAATAAAAAAAAAAACGAACTAAATGGAAATTGTATTTAAATGGAACCAAACAAACCGAAGTGGTTCGATTTGGTCAATTTTTTTGGTTTCCACCAAATAATGTCCACCCCTAGTTGTAGGCAACCATCTTTCCTTTTGATACCATCGTTGACATCCTTTCCAGGTTGCAACGAAAATCTCTGGTTCAATTCAGGTAAGTATCCAATCCTTGATTGCTTCATCATTATTGGCGTCTCCACTTAGAAAAAGCACCAAAGAGCAAGTATGCTCCCTTGGCATCTGGCTCTGTGCTTGACGATCACCCCACATCTGCTTGTTTGTCAATAGTGCCAATAAGGTCGACCCAGATCTCAACCTTCATGAAACATATGAAATATTCTTAATCTTGGCGAAAGAGAAGAGGAGATGCAAAGGACCTTTTTTTATTTTTATTTTTTTCAACTTTTCCTGAGTTTAGTTGGATATTTTAGTTTGAATTTGAGAATTGATTGAAATTTGGGATAGCAATTGCCACTAACAATTATTTTCTTCAAGAAGATTGGTGAGAAGGAAAATTCAGAACCATGTGGTTAACAAAACTAAAATAGGGGGATGGTTTAGTATAATAATGTATAAAAATAAAGGACTAATAAGTGTACTATCGTAAAACTCATGGACGTCATAGTAGTTATCCCTTATCATAGTTATTGTTATAATATTGGTTTATTACTTCAGAGAGATGTATTAGGGATATTAGGGTTTGATTAACACATTAACAATGTCAAGGAGATAATAAATTTCATAATTTTGATTCCCTAATCTTTGGATCCTTTTGACGGATTAATATGATTAAAACCTAACTAGGTGTTTTAGGTGATTACTTGAGAATTTCATGAACAATTTGAAACTTCAAACTTCTGGATGGTTTGTTGTAAACTCTAACTGTCCAATTGTCTAGTCTCTAAGGTGAGCCATGGAGAAAACAACAAGAGAATCCTCCAACTACTTTTACTTGACATTCAAAAAGCAAGAGAGAGAGAGATAGAGGAGAGAGAAAGTTTTTAGCCAAAAGAGCGTTAGCTCTTCCTTAATCCAACATTAAGGGTCAACGGCCATTGCCATTATTTATAAGGGAAGTTTTTTTCCTAATCCAATTAGGATTTAGCAGCCTCCTATGTCAAATTATGATTTGTCTCTTAAACTTTTTAAGAACTTACAATTAAGTCCTATGAAGCCACTTGCAATTAAATCCATATTTAATCTCATTTTACTTTCTCACCAATTTTATTATTTGTGTGTGATCCTTTAGGTTTCTAATATGTTGACTTCAAATATGAGTTATAGTTCTAAATATTCAATTTAGAATCTTAATTTATCATTAATTTTCTAATTAATTAACCCATGCTTAAAGATCAAGATTGACATATAATGATGTATCATGACCACTCAAATATTAAGAATGTCAAATGTGATTTTACTAACTCTAGGAAGTAGTTTCTGTGTAAAATTCAATCTTTTCATTGTTTAATATCCAAATCAAACATAGAACACAAAAGTAGTGTCATCTCTATATAATTTGATTATGTTTAGTTTTTTTTGCTTAGCTAATAACCTCAAAGATTAAATTAGAGGACATTCTTCTAATATCATTCTATCTTGTGCAAGGATTTCATTAGTTAATACTATTGTCCTCACTTACTTAGGTTAATGAATAATTCTGTTGATCACTTTATCTCCACTTAATTCATATTATACCCAAAAGTTTCTTTAATGGCAATCAATGGTTAGGAAAACATCACTTAAAAATCAAGATGTAGTCATTTCTAAATGAGATACTATTGTGATCTCAAGGCTAAGGATTACTTACACAACCCTTATAAAGGACTTCTATAGACACACTGAGTAGTGTTCCATATAAAACTCTCATGTTAGGTCAGTTTAATGAATTTATTTTTTAACAAGCACCTGCATATTACTTTTAAGCGTTTCTATGTTTCAACCTATGAGATAAGTTGCTTCCTAGTAATGAAGAAATATAATATACACCAGTCTCGCAATTCTATCAAAATCCATCCTTGATAGAGCATTGACTAAGAATAGTTTAAAAATAATAATCTGATGCAGTAAGAATTCTATAATTTCCTTCGCAATATACATTTGTTCAATGGACTTCACCTTTAGCATTAATTAGACAACTTATTTCTGAAAACAAAAGTTAAAGAATGCCTTTTAGTTATTTATAAAACATATATTACATAAAAAAAGTCTTAACATGTGTAACCAACTAATTGATGATGGAGTTAAGAAATGGAGAAAAGTAATTGTAGCTGTGTAATTCAATTCTGTTGGCAGTCCCATTGGAAATATGAAAAAAAAAATCATATTTTGAAAGACTAGGATTAGTGTCAATTCACAATCAAGAGACTATTCCTTAAGCATTTTCATCCAGGATTTTTTTTTTTTTTTGTGCCCCTTTTGAATCAATTGTTACAAGTTATATTTTGGTAACTTATATCCACTTATATATACTTTCAACCATAATTTTGAATTTGCTAAAATATTGATAATTAATTGAAAAAGCCTAAAAATTGTTACAAATTTACAATTATATCCCAAAATTTGAAAGAATTAGTTGGAGCTTATACTTTTGTTATTTGCTTTGCCATCGTAGCCATGCCCACTTAATTCTCTAAATTAGCCATACCAACGTAATCCTCTAAATTGCATGTAAAATAGTTACTGATGTGGTGATCAAAGAATCATACGTCAATGAAAAAGAAAAGCTAGATTTAGGGTGTAAATTCAAATTGGATAAAAATTCATGCATTTGTTATATTACTTATCTTAGATTTTAAACTAAAATATTGCATGATAGTTCATGTATAGAATGATCTTAGTGGAATATTAAATTGATAAGAAAATGATTGCATCATTATTCACATCATTATTCATAATTAATAAGTGGCATTGTGTTATCTAATTTTATGATTATAATTGTTTTAAATAGATCAATCATTTTTTAAGTACCAGGAGAGGAGAATTTGAGGTTCTTGAGATTTGTTTTTGGAAACCATTGCATTAGATGATTTTATTGTATGCACTTTAAAAATTATAACTAAAAATTAAGATGAATATAAAGTGATTATAATTTTTAAATCATCTTGATTATGCTGCAATATTTTTAATTCTCAAAATTCTTTTAGACAGTTACAATGTCACATTTTATTGAAAATATTTTACCATGGTAACACATGGTGATACAGCTTGTTTCAGACTAAGTTGTATTTTTAAGCTGATTTTCTTATTAAATTTTCTTCTTAAATGGAATCATCAGATATATGTAAATTTGAAACTTTTCTGTCAAATGTAGCTAAAAAATTCAAACAGAGTCCACTAGAAAATCTTTTAAATGTGAATGACCATCTAATTAGGAACCATCAACCATCAATTGACTCCAGCTTCTTTTGTTGGTTGCTATAATATTGGTAATTGCTTTAACTAATGACATGGGCTGGAAAGGAAGAAATGACCAGGAAAGAGGGGAGAATCAGAGGTGTTTCAACTTTCATCTTTATAAATGCAATTAAAAAGGGAAATTGGACAACTGGGATACATTCACTGAGAAACTAAGAAAGGGGAGTAAGGGAGGCTTCAGACGATTAGCTGACATGTCATTAATCTTATGAACTACTTGTATGGGAAAATAAAATTCAGTAGTATTAAAATAAAGAAAACTGAGAAAAGAAATTAAGAGGTTTGGAAACCAAAGAAAGGAGGTTGAACATGAGAGAATTACTTAAATAGTAAGCAAAGGAAAGTGATTCTCTATTTTAGACTAGAATGTGCTGTTAGAGTACTTTTCAAATGGTAGTGGACTGCATAGAAACACATTTATTGACTTATTTTATAGTAAAAAGATTTTAAACAAAATAGATGGGCATGTGCTTTATTTATTGAAGCATAATGTTTTCTCAAATAATTTGGTTTCACAAATTCAGGGTTATTTAAGGGAGTTGATTTTGGCACTCCCCATCTAGTATTTGGCACTCCAAATCCTACAACCAGCACTCTCCATCTAGTATTCCAATACTACAACCAACATTCCCCATCTAGCGTTGGCGGGAGTGCCAAATATTAGATGAGAAGTGCCAAAATCATCTCCTTTTAATCAAATATGTAACAAGGGACTGTCAAGTTCAGCATGATGTATGGCCTAACTGCCTCTTGCCTTGGCCAACAAGGCAGTTGGGTGTCTTGGTGGAATATCCTCAACATCTAGGCAGTTAGTCTGCCTTTGTGACTAAACTGCTCAAAATGAAGATGAGGCCACGATGAGGCCAAGTAAATGTTGTCATAAGCTTCTAAGTACTTATTTTTGGTTTCCCATATGTGTGGCTGCCTATGCTATCAAGTTATTCAATTATGTCACTTCCTTCAAGATTTGTTTGGATTGTAGAATTGGGATTGAAGCTCAAAAAAAATTTTTTATTTTAATTTTAATTTCACATAATTGGAATTGGGTTTATCTATCATTTTTCTTTTTTAAGCTGCATAGCAGTCTAGAAGTTATGCTTCCACAGCAATCAATTGTCTTGAATGAGTAAATTTCGTTGGATTCAATAGCTGAAAATCATTATCCTCCAAACGTCAAACCACCCAAAGAAGAAAAAATAACCTGCAGAAATTACAAGAGTCTTTCAACCATTGGACCTGAATCTCTGGACGACATTCTTGAATCTCATAACAGTCACTGTGAAATGAATGGGATCTACACACCATGCAGCCAAATAAATACTCGGAATTATAGTTTGGATCAACTAAACTTTAAGTTTTTTAGCTTCACCAGTTGACAAAGAGAAGTTAATAACAAAGGCAACAATGATCTCTTATAATGAAGAGCATAATAGTTGGTTGCTTTGAAGTGGACAGCAATTGTTTTGAAAATAGTGATGGTTGGCACTTGTTGGAGAACAAAAGGCGTGCTGTTTTCTTGCAGAGGGGATGACATTTTAGCACTATCCAGTGACACAACACACACACATAAAGGGTTAAGAGAAAGGGGAAAATAAAAGAAAAAAAAATTGATATGTGATCTAGAAGAAACCAGATTTAAAGAAGGGTACACAGAAGAGAAGGCATTTAGTCATTGATGGTTAGTATAGCCATTAGTGATCAATGATGGGAAGAGAATAATGATATGAATACAGTGAGCAACAGATGGTAGGGGAACTATGAGTAAGGAGGAGGTTGTAAAGAGAAGATAAGACCCAGAATTGATGAAACTGTTGATAGTGGTTGGCTAGGATTATAGATCTTTGCTAAAAAGATGGAGCAATAGAGTTAAAAGGTTGTGAGATGTATTTGCAACTTGGAATTCTTTCTAGGCTACTGATTCAGAATCAATAAAGCACTCAAAGTTATTTTTCAATTGCAAGAAATTTGGGCAAGGTTTTGCAATCCATTTCCTAAGCATATTCCAACCGGAGCATCAGAATCAGGAATTAAGCCACCTAATTCGAATCCTGATCTCCAATTACAAGCCCAATTCTAACTTCAAATTTTTTTAGCATGAAGAAATTTTTATATTGTTAATTTGTTGTTTCCTACACTTTGTTTGGGAAGGGGTGAAAGGAGGAATTTAAATTTAGGGTCCGTCAAAATCTTTCACCTCAAATCTCAAATGCGGGTGGAAGTTGAATTTACAATTTGTCCTTATAGTTTATCTTTTGTGAAAAATGTTCAGAACATATAGTAATTTGAGTTAATTAAATTCTTGCTGTCATATCTCTTCCCTCCCACTGCTCCTCGCTTCCCAAACAACAGAAGAGAGAGGTTCAATTGTTCTCTCATTCACACTTCGCCCCTTCTTCGCCATGTAACTTGTGAATAGGTTCTTTTTGCTTCTCCATGTTGGAGTTGGATGCTTGATGAAGTCTGTGATTAGTTCTGAAGTCAATGAAAGTCAAAATGACAGCTGTAAGTTCTGAAGACAGTTCATTTTCGTTGCTCTAATATGCAAACAAGACCTGTGTTTATTTCATGAAGTTCATATAGGATTAAACAAACTGTTGTTGAAACCTATAAAGTTCACTGTTGCCCTAGGTGTTGCTGAGTATATATATGATAATGAAATAAAAATGGATAAAGGATAGGCTACTTTAGTTTCACACCAATATTGTAGACTGTGATGGAAAAAAAATGTTCACAGGTGAGGAAACTGGAAGTATCACTTACCAGCCGTTGGTTTCGAAGAGGATTGAGGCCAATTAGTCACAGTCTACTCCCAGAGGCAATGCAATGTGTAAAAGATTTACCATTACTGTGAAAAAGTTATTGAATGTAAAATTTTACACATGTAGCTACCAGCAATTTGTATTGGTTATTTCAATATTTTGAAAAAGTCGTGCCTTTTTTTTTTTTTTTGTTGTCTTTTGCTGTGATTAAAATTTCAAGATTGACCACAAATCTAAATCCAAATGTCAGAAGAGTAGAATGGAAATCCAATTTTTTATGGATACAATTTGCCGAATATCACCCAAGTAGGGGTCAATTCAAATTTGATTATCTAAAAAAAAAAAATTGACTAAGGAAGTCATTTAAGTATTTAATTAGCATTTAAGTATTTAAAAAATGAATATATTTGAACTCAAAGCTAGTTATAAAAAAAAAAAGAGAAAATCGAGTTGCTAGAGGTTGAAAATGATGTTTGCGCTCAATTCTTCATACTGAAAATAGTTTGTAGGAAAATATTTATTTTGTATTTATTTTTTGTTGACGCAACCATCAATAAACAAAAAAATAATAATTTGAAGACAATATTTATGTTTAGTTTTCTTTACACAGTAAAATGTTTACAAATAGTTTATTACTTATTTATTTTTGTTTATTATTGGGTTTCCAATAATTTATTACTGATTTAAAATTATTAAAATTTAAATACAAAAAAAAGTTTGCATGATAATGTTTATTTTATGTTTATTTTATGTTAATGTAACCATCGATAAATAAAAAAAGAAAGAATAAGAATAATTAGAATGTAAATATTATTTTCAACCTTGAACAAACACAGTTTTCTCTCATTTTATGATTAATTTTTAGCTCAAAAATATTTATTTGTTAATTATTTTTATCTAAAATATATAAAAACTCATCATTTTTTATTTTACACAACAATAACAACTATTAAATGTTAGAAAACAAAAACAAAATCCTAGTAAAATGTTTACAAATGGTTTATTACTGATTTATTTTAGTTTATTACTGGGTTATTATTGATTTAGAATTATTAAAAATTAAATACAAAAAATAGTTTGCAGGAAAATTATTATTATTATTATTATTATTATTATTATTATTATTATTATTTATGGCAATGGAAAGGGAGAGAAAGAGAAAGAGAAACAGAAACAGAAAACAGAAATGGAAAAAGAAGGTGAACGGTGCATGAGTGGTGATGGGCATACATTGGCCCTGTAGACTAAACTGAGGATATCTATCTATTTCTATATTTCTATATTATATATAAATCTATATATAAAAGTATATATGAGATAAAATTTTCAAATTAATTAAAATATTTTTAATATAAAAGTTAATTTATATATTAAATTTGTTTTTGAGATAGTATATATTTGAATATTTTGTCCCAACTCAATTAGATTTTTGTAAGTTTTTTTTTTTTAAAAGCCTTTTGTAATTCTTAAAAGATAACTTCCAATTGAATCATCTCAATTGGACTAGATTTTTGTTAAAAATATTTTTCAAAAAAAGTATAATAAAATTGACTTTATTAGTTTGAGAAAATTGAAAATATTTAATAAAATAAAAAATTAATATAAGAATTATAAAAATATTAAAATTATTAACTAAGAAATTAATTTACGTATTAACTTATAAATAATAAAGTAATAAAATACAATTAAATTCAATATCCTAATATTATTGATGGAGTACATAAATTTGGATTTCGTTTATGTGAATCCAAGTTATAGTCTAACATTAAAATTGACTTTTTATTAATTCGAAAAAATTGAAAATACTTAATAGAATAGATAATTAATATATATAAAATACTAGATAGAAAAAAGATATATAAAATTGTTAACTAAAAAATTAATTTAGATATTAACTTATAAATAATAAAGTACAATTAGATTTAATATCCTAATATTATTGATAGAACAATCAATTTAGTTTGCATTTATATAAATTCAAATTATATTGTGACACTAGATTGATTTTTCACGATGAAATCTTTTTGACATATTTAGAAGTAATACTTAAATCTATTATTCTACTCGAGTTATATTCAAATATTCATGTAGACATTAAAAAAATCAAATTATTAATTTCAACATTTTACTCTTTACAGTAGGTTTTGTATATATTACTTAAAATTATTAAATTTATAAAAAAAAAATTTAAATATTATCCTTCAATGAGTGATCCATTCTCAATTTACTTGAATTTAACAATTTATTTCATAATTAGATAATTTTGTTCAATTTTAAAATTTATTCAATATTTATTATTGTAATTTTTTTTAAAAAAAGTCTTTTGTAATTCGTAAAAAATAACTTTCAATTGAACCATCTCAATTAATTAGATTTTGTTAATAATATTTTTTTAAAAAAAGTAAAATAAAATTGACTTTTATTAGTTTGAAAAAATTGAAAATTCCTAATAGAATAAAAAAATAAAGTAAGAATTGCAAAAATACTAGAAAAAAAAGATATAAAAAATTATTAATTGAAAACTTAATTTAAGTATTAACTTACCATAATATTATTGATGAGCAAATCAATTTGAATTGTGTTTATATTAATCCAAATTGTAATCTAACACTAAAATGAATAAATCCAAATTATAATCTAACACTAAAATTAACTTTTATTAGTTTGAGAAAATTAAAAATACTTAATAGAATAGAAAAAATTAATATAAGAATTATAAAAGCACTAGAAGGAAAAAATATATAAAAAATATTAACTAAAAGTTTAATTTAGGTATTAACTTATAAATAATAAACTACAATTACAGTTAATATCCTAACATTATTGATGAGCAAATCAATTTAGATTGCATTTATATGAATCCGAGTTATAGTCTAACACTAAATTGATTTTTTTTCCCCACTATAAAGAGCTTTTTTGGCTTATTTATACAAAATGTAATACTTAAATCTATTTCTCTACTTAGGTATTCATGTAGACAAATATTCGTATAAACACTATACATAAAAAAGAAATGAAAAATTATGAACTGAAAAATTAATTTAGGTATTAACTTATAAATAGTAAAGTACAATTAGATTCAATATTTTAATATTATTGATAGAGAAAATCAAATTTTGATTGCATTTATACGATTCCATATTATAGTCTAACACTAGATTGAATTTTTCATTGTAAAAAGTTTTTTGACATATTTATATAGAAAGTAATACTAAATTTTATTTCATTCTAAAAAACCAAATTCTATTTCTCTACTTAAGTATTTGTATAAACAAATATTCATGTAGCCAATACAAAAGCTCTGGAAAAAAAAATTATTAATTTCAACATTTTACTCCTTAATTATTTACAATTATCTAAATTAATAAAAAAATTTTAAATATTATCCTTCAATGAGTGATCTATTCTCAAAATTTTTTTAAACTTAACAATTTATTTCATAATTAAGTAATTTTGTTCAATAAAAAAATTTATTAAATAACTCCACCTAGGCATGAGTCATCATGTCTGGTCGGTCACAAGTTCGAAGGAAGGAGGAGAGTTGTGGTAGGTTCGCAAGGCAACCAATGTAAAACTTTGCCAAAACCTAAATATGGATTCCATAAATATTGAGATAAACGATAAGATGTTTCCTACTTATAATGTGTTACATGAGAGCTCTGACATAATGAGAAATAAGCAAAAGTGTAGGATGTTCTTGAAAAGTGATGCATCATGTCAATGATTGGATATGCCTTTAATGAACAAAGGTTCTTGCATCATGGGCGGATGTGGGTAAAGAAGCTAGTCCATAGTAGTAGAAGTAACAGAGCCTATAACAGTAGAAGTAATAGTAGCACAAATAAGATAGTATAAGTAACAAAGTGAGTGGACACCATTAGATAAAGACAAAAATGAGTAGAGACTAGAGTTACAATAGGTATATGGAGTATAGGATCCCTTACAGGTAAGATAATGAAGCTAATGGACATTATGGAAAGGAGTAAGGTGAATATTGCATATATTTAAGAGATTAAATGGATAGGAGGGAAAAGTAAGAAAGTTGGGAAAGAGTACAAGTTACGGAATACAAGAAAAGAGAAACAAAAATGAAGTGGACATCATTATAGATAGGTTATTAAGGGATTTGTGGTATTGGTAAGAAAAGTGAGAGATAAGATCATTGTGGCTAACCTAGTTTTAGAAGGTAAGGTGATTAATGTGGTTAATATTTATGCACCATAAGTTGGTTTAGATAAAGAGAGTAAATAAAAATTTTGGAAAGACATGGATGGTATCATGCAAAATATACCTAATAAAGAGAATGTCTTTATTAGTGGAGATTGAATGGCCATGTTGTTCGAAATAGAAGCAGTTTGAGGAAGTATATGGAGGTTATGACTTTGGGAGTAGAAATGAGAAGGAAAAAAGCATTCTTGATTTCGCAATGACTTATGACCAAAATTTGGCTAATACCTACTTTGTCAAAAACAAATCTCGTTTAGTAATCTTTAAAAATAAGTACAATAAAGGC
Organism: Omphalea diandra; assembly: GCA_949677035.1. NCBI lineage: Eukaryota > Viridiplantae > Streptophyta > Magnoliopsida > Malpighiales > Euphorbiaceae > Omphalea > Omphalea diandra. Next base: position 7,051 of record CATIWR010199951.1, on the reverse strand, counting down.
AAAATTGACTTCTTTCTCACAAGGAAGTCAAACCGAGTCTTATGTAAGGATTGTAAAGTTATTCTAGGCAAACCTTTAATAGCTTAATATAGGTTATTGATCTTGAATGTCAAGATTAAGTGGCAGTCTAGAAGACTATCTCAAGAGGCCTCTACTAAGATTAAATGGTGGGAGCGAAAAGGAGAGCAATATGAGTAATTTAGGGATAAGTTACAAAATATAGGAGGATGGGATCCAAATATGGAAGTAAATGATACGTGGGTAGATATGAATAAAAAGATTTGAAAGATAGGTAGAAAGTTGTTTGGAGAGGCTAGAGGACAGGGTCCACCGTCAAAGGAGGAGTGGCAGTGGCATGAACAATCTAAGAACCAATAAAAGAGTAAAGGAGAATGAGATAAGAAATTGATTAGATACAAAAATGGAGATGCTTATGAGCATTATAAAATAACAAAAGAGGAAGCAAAAAAGGCAGTAAGTCGGGCTAGAACATAGTTTAAGAATAAAAAAAAGAAAAAAAATGATATCTATAAGTTAGTTAAGAGGAGGGAAAAAAGATCTAGAAACCTAAATCAAGTTAGTTGTATTAAGGATAAGGAGGATAAAATTTTGGTGAAAGATAAAGATATTAAGGAAAAACGAAGGACTTGTTTTGAGGATCTTTTCAATGAAAACTATAATTATAATCCAGTAAGTGGTGACCATATAACAATGAAGGAGAATACGAACTATATTAGAAAAATTAATGTAACGACCATTTTCATTTACAAATCATGACATTTATGTCCAAAAATATATATGCATAAAGGTTTATTCATCATACATACACAATCCAACATGTATTTAATGTACATATATGTGAACTAATGTTCAAGGCTAGTGACCATAAACTGGTTCCTATCTAGATATATGTACATGACATATAGAGAGAGACTTGGAATTCAGCCGACGATCTGTGGTCCATGTGTCTCTATGCAAAACTTTATGCACTAAAGTATCCAAACCCTATGCTTCAGTATTTGAAAAAAATAATTGCTATTTGGTGAGTCGCGACTCAATGAATAAAAATAATAATCAAATTCTTATGACACAACCAATAATCAAATATCATTAGAATACATTACAAGTATAAAAATTGACTATGCAAGTGCAATAGATTGATTTTTATTATGACCTTGCAACGCAAACATTGTTTCTGGGAATTCATGTGATTCAAGTGACATTTGATTATGCTGGCCAACATAGAACAAATGAATCATATGATCAATAACATGTGCCAATAAGACATATTGGTCCTTTTTTTTCAAGTGATTTGCAAGTGTTTGACAAACTCGTCGCAACATCCTCTTAGTTCCATATATAAGTGTTCATTCACAATGGTATACCAAGTAATCATTAAAAGTATATAATTCTCACTTGACTTGTATGCATATGTAAATGGTAACAATTCAATCACATATACATGTAATAGAATATAGTCACATCATAAATTATCACACATACACATTAGAATCTAATTATGATTTTTGCTCACTTTTAATGTGACTAACCTTTATAGTAGGTTTGATTCTCTCTTTAGGGCTTCCTCAAAGTGTTGAGATCCTAACATTTGATACATACATGGTTATAAGTATGTCAAAATGATTATGAATGCTTGGTATGCAACTATGACATAATCCATACAAATGGACCTAGTGTTTATACATATTTTCCTTATATGGCAGCATGACCTTGCTATACTCCCACAGTAATAGCTCTAGATATACTTATCCAAATGACTTGATTCTTTTTCAAAACAAACTAGACAAATAATGATACAACATAGTCAAATTTCAGGATAATATAATACATATATAAAATGTGGTGAATTTTTGAATTTTGCCCTGTTTTAATGTCATCTCAGTCTGAGTAGGTCTTACATTCTTGGGTATATCTCAAATTTTACAAATTCAATTGCAAAACTGATTTACTAGATGTTAGAAAACAAATAAATGAACATTTTTCATGTTCTACTCATTGTCTAATTCAATGTATAAAGTCATCAAAATAAATGACCAATCTCAGGGTAAGCAGGTTTTTAACATGTTAACAATCAGTCATAATGAAGGGACAATATCTCAACAACCATGTTAAATTTGGCAAAAATATTTTACAAGCATGCATATAAGACATAAATATATAACTTTCAAGTTTAACATATCACCAAATTCAGATTCTATGGCCTTTAAATTCTTGAAAATAGAATTATAAGACTGATGAGGTTTCATCGGGTTCACAGTCAGTCATAATCAATGAGTCATATTTTTTTCCACACAACAAATCAATCAAAACTACTTTACAGGTATTTAGAAGGGGTATAACCATACAAATTTCATGTCTTACACTTTATCTAAATCAGAATAGGGTCATCAAAATATTAGAAAATAGAAAGACTGAGGTGATTTTGGTTGGTTGTGAACCAGCCCTAATGAAGGAGCCATATCTCCTCACACACACCAAATTAAGCAAAAATGTTTTACATGTATCTATATGAGGCATAAAGTTACAACTTTCATATTTTGCACTTTCTCTAATTTCTCTTCTAGGGTTATGAAATTGTGGGTATAACAATCTACTCTAACAATAAAACTAACACAATCAGCTATGTTTCTTTTAAGCTTCAACCTCCATACACGAGCTCTACTTCAAATTACACCATAATTCTTAGTAACCATGCATGATTAACGTGTCATGAGGGAATAATTTCATGTGGAAAGAAGATAAATTAACTTACCTATTTTTCTAGAAGACTTGGTTAACTTATTTGTTTAATAGGATTTTGATCTCTAAAAAGATACTAGATGAATAGAGAAAGAGTATCTTAGTCATAATCTTTAAAAATATAGGAGATATCCAAAGCTGCTCCAACTATAAAAGGTTTAAGCTTATGAGCCATACTATAAAATTATGGGAGAGAGTTGTGGAACATCAAATTTGACTTTGCACATTTATCTTAGCCAACCAATTTGGTTTTATGCCAAGTGAATCCACCATGAAAGTAATCTTTCTTAGTAGAAGCTTGATGGACAATTATAGAGATAGAGAAAGATTTACAAATGGTGTTCATCGATTTAGAGAAAGCCTATGATAGAATGCCATGAGATGTATTATGTTGGTCTTTAGAGTATAAGAATATGTCAGTTAGATACATTCAAGTAATAAAGGATATGTATGATGGGATAATCACTAGTGTACGTACAGTTTCTCCATCACAATTGGACTACACTAAGGGTCAATGTTAAGTCTTTATTTTTTCACTTTAGTCATGGATGAATTGATAAATAATTCAAAATGACATTCCTTGGTGTATGATGTTCGTTGATGACATAATGCTAATAAATAGGACTTAGGCAAGAGTCAATAAGAAGTTTAGAGCTCTGGCAAAGTACATTAGAGGCAAAAGGTTCTAAAATAAGTATCAGATTGAGTACATGTATTATAGATTTAGTGTGGGCAGTATTAGGGAAATATGAGAGTGCGATTAGAGGGAGTAATTGTACCCCAAAACATATATTTCAAATACGTAGGCTTAATCCTACAAGAAGATGAGGTTATGATGAGGATATTGCCCATTTGATTAAAGTAGGATGGATGAAATGGAGAAATTCATCGAGTGCATTGTGTGATTACAAGATTTCACATAAGTTAAATTTTTTTTTTATTAAACTACAATAGGACCCACTATAATATATGAGATTGAGTGTTAGACAATAAAAGCGTAATAAATCTTCAATATTAGTGTTACGAAGATGAAAATGCTAAGATGAATGTATGACCATAGTAGAATGTTTCAAGATTTGTCACAAAAATGAGAATGTTAAGATGGATCTGTGGTCATAGTAGAATGGATAGAGCTCGTAATGAGTGTTACGGATAAAATTAGAGTTGCTATTATAACGGACAAATTGAGGAAAAAGAGATTGAAGTGGTTTGGACATATAAGTCGTAAGTTTTTAGATACACCAGTTAGAAAAGTAGAACGTACTAGAATAAACATAGGTAAGACAAAGAGGGGTAGACCTAAGCTCACATGAAGGAGAGACATTCAAAATGACATAAAAGTCTTGCATCTTTCTAAAAATATGACCCAAAAGCGACTCAAATGGAAACAACAAATCTATATAGCCGACTCTAATTAACTTGAAATTAAGTTTTAGTTCAATTGAGTTGACAAATTTATTAAATATTTTATCATTATAAGTTTTTTTTTTTTTTTAAAAAAAAAAGAAGAAGTCTTTTGTAATTCTTAAAAGATAACTTTCAATTGAATCATCTCAATTGGACTGGATTTTTATTAAGAATAATTTTTAAAAAATATAATAAAATTGACTTTTATTAGTTTGAGAAAATTAAAAATACTTGATAGAATATAATATTAATATAAAAATTATAAAAACACTAGACAGAAAAATATAAAAAATTATTAAGTAAAAAGTTAATTTAGGTATTAACTTATAAATAATAAAGTACAATTAGATTCAATATCTTAATATTATTGATGGAGCAAATAAATTTAGGTTGTATTTATATGAATCTAAATTACAGTCTAACTTTAAAATTAACTTTTATTAGTTTGAGAAAATTGAAAATACTTAATAAAATTGAAAAATTAATATAAGAATTATAAAAATACTAGACCAAAAAGAGATATAAAAAATTATTAATTGAAAATTTAGTTTAGGTATTAACTTATACATTAATATTATTGGTGGAGCAAATCAATTTGAATTGCTTCTATATGAATCCAAGTTATAGCCTAACACTAAATTACTTTTTTTCACTGTAGAAAGCTTTTCGACATTTTTATATAGAAACTAATACTTAAATTTATTTCTCTATTCAAGAATTCGTGTAGACAAATATTCATGCAGACAATAAGAAAGTTAAGCAAACAAAAAAAAAAAAAGTCAGTAGTTTTTACTTTTTACTCTTTACCGTATACTTGATATATGTTATTTAAAATTGTTTAAATTTGTAAAAAGATTTAAATATTATCCTTTAATAAATGATCTAATCTCTGTTTTTCTTAAACTTAATAATTTATTTCATAATCAGGTAATTTTGTTCAGTTAAAAATTTTATTTTACACGTGCGTGCACACACTCGCGCGCGCACACACAAACACACACAGAGATATATATATATATATGTGTGTGTGTGTGTGTGTGGATGAGAGATAAAACTTTTAAATTGATCAAAATATCCTTAATTTAAAAGTTAGTTTAGAGATTCTACGTATCAGTCAAATCTTAAAAAGATTACAATAAAATTAATCCACACAAAACACCAAATGATATTAAATATTTAAATTTTTTTTGTATTTTATTATTTTACTGAATTTTTTAAAATAGATAATTTTATTCATATTTATATCTAATTATTTTAATTTTATTCATAATCAAATTTGAATATAACAACTATGTATTATTTGATGACATGGTGTGGTTAGGGTATCGGATTTCAGACGTCTTCATTCTATTGTCACTCTACTGCTAGCTCATCTATTGTAATATCTAGTGTGCAACAAGATGGCTTAAAAGATTAGGGACATAGTTGATGCACAACAATCACAAATTTCAGCTCCTTAGCGGGAGAGACTTCATATCTTCCTTTGCATTTATTTTTATGTACTCGTATGTTATGTATAGATTATACTTATATTTTATGTATGGATTATTTTCCTTTCTTTTATATGCTGACACTTAATGTATGAATTTTGTTCAATAATAAAATTAGATATATACTTTTCTATAATAAATTATAATTAATTATGAATTATTGTAAAAAAATTATATTATTGGACATTAGCTATGAAATACTTAACAATGGATTAGCAACTAATATTTTTCATTTGTAAAATTAGCAAGGGATTAAACAGATTTCATTTTGTTGCTAATTTAGCAAAGGATTTAAGTTTGTTGTTAATTTAGCAAGGGACTCCAATCCATTGCTAAATTAATATTAGTAAAATATATTGCTAATTTAGCAACGGATTTCAATTTGTTGATAATTCGTTGCTAATTTTTTTAGCAAGAAGCAAATACTGAGAATATTTCTATTGCTATTTTGTTACTAATCAAAATTAGTAACAAATTTTTTTAAGTTTAGCAGCCAAAAAATTCATTTGCTAAACTGTTTTTTTTTTTTTTTTAGTGTACAACCCTCATATTAATCATTAGGAAAATATTTTGAATGACATCCATTCGGTTAGTTATATGCAATGTTTTTAAAATCAGATAAAAAAATGAATCAGTTAGTTAGTCGATTTTTGATTTGACAAATTTAATCAGTGTGATACAATAAAATATTTTTTTAAAAAATATATAAATAATACCTAAAATATTTAAATAATAATATATATATATAAAGTAATGAAAATTGTTTTTTAAAATTTAAATTCTCAGTCAAATAGTATAATTTTTTTAAGTACTTTTAAATTTTGATAAAAATGACATAGTTTAGGTTGAACTAATTTGATTCCATTTTTTATTTTGGACAGTTTTTCTGATTTCGACTGATTTTTTCAGTTTAAACCATTTTTCAATTTTTAATGCTGAACTGAACTATTGGTCAATTTTTTATTTTATTGGCTTAATTCATCGATTCGATCCGATTATGAAAATACTAGTTATGTGATATATAAGGATATGTATGGCGGCAGATTGAGGGCGTCATTGCAGGGCGGCCAAACGCTTGCCAAATACATTAACTCTTTAATTTAGAAATAATATATGTATAATTACAAAGAAAAGAATCAAAAGTCAAAAACTATACACAGAAATTCGAAAAGGCCGTTATATAGCATTTCCATATGCATGTGAAGGTGGAATTGGTCTAATAACTAATCCAAATTTTGAAGACATAAAATTCAATTCCATGTTGATTTAATGATAAACAACTCATCATGCCATTGGGTTTTGGAACTGAGAATATATCATTAATATTAATTATCTTAAAAATTAATTTTATACTAATATGTCAAATTAGTAGTAATTGCGTTGTTTTGCAATCT
>CATIWR010199948.1:0-20386 GCA_949677035.1 Omphalea diandra | reverse complement strand
TATATATATGTGTGTGTGTGTGTGTGTGTGTGTGTGTGTGTGTTCATGTACGTACATAATGTATGTATATACATACATACGTACATACGTACGTACGTACATATATACATACATACATACGTGTGTATATATATATATTTGGAGAACATGTGACTTCAACGCATTGATTTCACTCCTCGACTTTGAATGATATGTTTTGAATGATAACAAAATAATGACAAAAACCTTGAGAAGTTCTATTGAATATATTTTTGTGTTTTTGTATCCTATGAACAAGCCTGAACGAATAATAAAATGCGACAACAATTCAATGGGCATTGAACAATTCACCATGAGTGTTGAACATATGCTGCAGATACCCAAAGTATTTTAGACCATTCAACAAGCATTGTGAAATTCGCAACGGACATTAAACAATATTCAACAGGCGTTGAGAAACTCACAATGAACATTGAATAAGTATTGCAAATGTCAAAAGTGTTCTAGACCATTAAACGACCATGGCGAAAATACAATAGTCGTTGAACAATAATTCAAACGGATCCAGTGAAAAACCAACAACTAGTGGAATATATGATTAAAGGCATAACAGTCGTAAAGGATAAACAACAAGCGTTGGAACTATTTGTTACAAGATCAATAAGTGTTGCTCAAAATCAACGAGCATTGTAACTTCTAATGGCTAGTTTTGTAGAAAAACTTTCAGACTACACATCAACTATTCCAACAACTAGTTTGAAGTTCGACTATATAAGAAACATTTCTAAAGACCCAAAAAGTTGATTTGGAGAGCACTTGTCAATAACTAGAGAACATTTAACAAGCTCATTGTGCAAACTGTTTTTTGTGTTGTTTTGATTTGGATAGTGTGACGATTACTTTGTAACTCTTTGAGAATAGGTTTTTTTGAGCATTAAAAATATATTTGTTACCTAATTGAGAGACACTGACACTGCTTAGATCTATCCTTACTAGTGTTTAAATTGTTGCTATTATACCTTAGAAAAATACTAATGGTTGGGTTAGCTCTCTTATTTTTTGTTAAAAGAGAGTAGTTTTAAAGATTATCCTTGAGCCTAAAAAAGGGATGTTTGTCCTTAAGTCTAGAAAAGGAAAAAGTTATTCTTAAACTTGCAAAAAGAATAGAAAAGCCTCAGTGAAAGCTTGGGGAATGAAGTAGGCACATTGTCTAACCATTATAAAACTGTGTTAATTTGTGTTGCTTCCACTAACTGTGTTTGTATTTTTATACATCCTAATTCACCCCCCTTTTGGATTGCCCCATCTCTAATCAAACCAATAATTGGTATTAGAACCTACCTTTTTTGAAACGTAAGTGCAAGAGGGATACAATCATGGTATTCTAAAATGAACATAGACCAGAAGGACAATCAGTTGTATGACCTCCCTTCTTGAATGGAACAGACTACCAGTATTGGAAAAAAATAATGTACTACTTTCTTACATTTGACTCCATTAAGTTATGGACAATTATAGAGAAAGATCCATACACTCCAATGAAGACACTTGTTGATGGTACTCAAATAGAGAAGGATATTGATGAGATGTTTGATAAAGAAAAAAGGCAAATTGCTAATAATGACAAGACTATCCATATGTTTTTTTATGCTTTCAACAAAAGTGAGTACAACAAAGTGAGTATGAAGTCAACTGCTAAGGAAACCTCGAAGGCCTTGGAGATCACACATGAAGGAACAAATCAAGTTAAAGAGAATAAGATAGAGACCCTCATTTTCTAATATGAAACCTTGCTAATAAAACCTGATGAAATGGCCTTAAGAATATATGATCGATTCATTGAGATTGTTAGAGAAATAAAGGCTCTCGGGAAAACATTCACTAATGAAGAATTTGTGAAAAAAGTTCTTAGGTTTTTACCAAAAGAGTGGCTCAATAAAGTCACCTCTCTCAAGGACTCAAAGGACTTAAAAACCATGCCACTTGATGAGCTGTCGTGAAATCTCATTGACTATGAGATGAACCTCAATAGAAAAGCTCCACCCACATCTAAGGATGCAAATAAGAAGACTAGAATAACACTCAAAGCTATCTTCAAATACCTTAGCTCAGATGATAAAGAGCTAGATGTCAAGTAAACCTCTTAACAAATAAATTTAAAAGCATGTTAAAGAAAAAAGGGTAAAGACAAGTTTGAACAGATGGAATGCTATGGATGTGGAAAGCTTGGCTACATGAAAGCAGATTGTATAAAAGCTAGAACTGGAAAGAAAGACAAGAAGAAGAAGAAATCCTATAAGGCCACCTAGGATGACTTTAGTGAATCCAAACTAAGTGAGGATAAAGAAAAACCAAAGATGAAAAGAAGAGAAAGAATTTGCCTTATGGCTTTGGAGGAGAGCCCTTTAAAACATGTATGTTTTAGCTCTCTTGATAGTATATAGATGAGACGATCAAGAGTTGGCAAACATGTTTACTACTGAAAATTTTATTGAGGCCTTAAAATCCACCAATAATGTTCTTGATAAAAGTCTTGAAAGAAACAAAATTTTGAGAACTAAATTAGTGAAACTTAAGAAAAGTTTCAACCTATAACAAAAGGAAAATGAGGGTTTAAACTAAGAAAAGAAGTTTTACGAAATTATGTTTTCTCAAAATGATAGTCTCAAGAAAGAGATCTCAATTTAGAAAGATTCACTTGCCTCTTTTATAAAAGGAAAAGAAAAACTTGATCTTATTTTGGGCTTTCAAAAGACTTCAAAAGATAGGCATGACTTAAGCCTTAACCATTCTAAACCTTTCACTTCAAAGTCAAAGTTTGTGAGAGTTTCTACCAAAGCTAAAACTCTCTCACCTTCATCAAAATCACATGAGCACAACACTAACTGCTCACATTCATATTCTCACATGCCAAAGACAAATCATGCCTTTATTTATGGAACCAAGTATATTCAAAATGCACGAGTTCCTTCACATTTTAGGCATCAATCCTTTAGGAACCCACCTCACACTTGGTCTACAAATGAGCTTAAGAAAGCATTCATTTGGCATTCCTTCACATTGTGGCCATAAAGCATACTTATATTATATAAGGTTGAGAGATGAACATGCTTATGCTACTAACTACAAGGACCCAAAAGAAAATAGGTACTAAAGAAAGTTTGATTTTATATGATTAAGGGCTTCTCACTTTCTGCTCAAAATGAAGAATCAAATTGTGAATAAAGTTGCAGTTTTTGAAGAGGCTATTATACTTTGGAAATCATAAACTATAATGTATCTCTATCCTCCTTATTTTTAACATGCTTTTGCTAGGGGGAGTTTAAATTATGGATCTCTAGTAACTATCCTTCCTCTTTTGCTTTCCTCAACATGTGAAAAAAAGCCTGTGAACCTAAGTAATCCTCATTAGTTTGTCCAACTTTTGATTAATAGTGGCAAGAGACAACTTCATTTTGGTTTTTGGTTGAGAAGGAGGGACTTGTATGGTCCCTTTTTCAATTTGAAGCCCATTCCTCTTTGAGGCTTGTGAGGTTTCCATCTTCTTTGCTCCTATTGCACCAAGGGTATAAACATATGTGTCTGGATGAATAGCCTTAGCGTTTATAAGGTAGGCGAGGTTTAAAAAGTTTTGAGATGGAAGAAGCTTCTTGGTGAGGAATTTCTCTTTTTCCTCATCAAATGCTCCAACAAATCGATAGATGGTTGTAATGTGGGAGGGCAAGAGAAATTAGCTTTTCGATTTTTTACTCATGTGGATCAATTGATCCACAAGGTATCGGCTGGTTTGGATTGGTTTGTTTTTTACAAGGCAAAATAAGAATGCTAAGTCTTTTTGAGACACCTTCTCGTTACCATCACCTCTTGCATTTACATAGAAGGTGATGATGCGATGAAGGATCCAAAGAGGTAGGGATTTGATATGTTTAGACAAAGAAGAGCGGGGGTCGTATTTGGTTTCGATAGAAATCTCTAACCAAAATTCAGAGTAGATAACGTCAAGTGCAGAGATGATGAAGGGAATGTGTTCTTCGACTTACAAGTTAAAAAGAGAAGATAATTAGTCAAAGGTAATGTAAAAAGGGTCGCTAAAGGCCTAGAACACTAACCTGTATTGTCCAGCTCTTGAATCGGCTTTGTGACTCAATTGTATGGTGCACATAAATTCTCGTATAACCTCTTCATAATTGGGTTCATCTATGATTTGAACTCGTTCCAGCCCAAGTTAGAGAGAAAGGCTCTAATTTCTGCATTGATGCCCAAGGTTTCCAGCATAAAAGTTGATGGTATCTTGTTTGAGAGAATAACTTTGGAAGAGTTTGCCTCAAATCTATCTTTTTCTTCCTTAGTTATTCCCTTCATGAGATAGAGGGTAGAAGGTGCAAAGGGTTGAGTCATTGTCTTACCTTTGTCTACCTTGGAGAACTTCTTTGGAACCATAGCAAAAGGGGAAGAGAGCATGATGATTTAGAGAGATTTGAGAGAAAGAGTTGGTGTTTGGAAGTGAAGTGATGAAAGTATTGTTGAAGGGGGTATTTATAGCCTTTGAAGGGGTGTGAAAAATGCTATAAACGGCTAGAAATGGATTGAACGAAAAGAGGAAATGATTGGCAGTCAAATCACTTAATTGCCTATGCGGTTACTCTAATTCGCATCTGTAAATCCATGAGTCACGATCGCGAATTCCTAAAAATATGAGTAATAGATAAATTTTCCTAAGGAATATGCACCTTAATGGTTAAATTTTTGAAAAACTGACCAAAATTTGTGGTGGAGCGAAAATTTCGCGGCCGCGAATTGACATTTGACAGCGAGGTGAAATTGACTTGTAATTCGCAACCGTGAAAGAAGAATAACGATCGCGAATTATGAGTCAGCAAGGACAATAATTGAAAAACCAATTTTAGAAAAATGAAAAATTGTGATCCATAAGAAAATACATACATTGATATCACAAATCAATAAATACCAATATTCAGAGTAATATCACACAAGATCAAGAATTTTCACTTAGGAAGCTTCCATCAAACATTCCTAATTCTCTTTTAATAAAGTTCATCCTTTCTTAATTTAGAGGTTTGGTGAAAATATCTGCAAGTTGATGATTTGTGTCAATAAATTTCAACACAACATCACCTTTTTGCATATGATCTCTAAGAAAGTGATGTCTAATATCTATGTGCTTACTTTTAGAATGTTAGATGAGATTCTTAGAGAGATTAATAGCAATTGTGTTATCATATTTAATGGGAATGTGATCAACTACTTTGCCAAAATCCTTCAATTATTGTTTCATCTAAAGAACTTAGGTGCAATAACAACTCACAATTACATACTCGGCTTCTGTGGTGGATAAGGCAATCAACACTTATTTTTTACTAAACCAAGATACTAGGCATTCTCCTATAAATTGGCAAGTTCTGGAAGTGTCTTTTCTATCTAATAAACTACCCGCATAATCCGCATCCAAATATCCTATGAGACTAAAGGATGAATCCCTAGGATACCATAATCTTAAGTGAATTGTGCCATGCAAATACTTAAAAATTCTCTTAATAGCATTTAAATGAGACTCTCTAGGAGAGGATTGGAACCTAGCACACATACATACACTAAACATGATATCTAGCCTAGAAGCAGTAAGATAAAGTAGAGATCCAATCATATCTTGATATCTTTTTTCATCTACCATCTTACCCGATTCATCTTTGTCTAGCTTGATGGTACCATTCATGAGGGTTTTGGCTACTTTATAACCATCCATGCCAAACTTCTTGAGTATTTCCTTGTGTACTTGGCTTGGTTGATGAAGATTCCTTTTTTGGTTTGCTTGATATGTAGACCGAGAAAGAACTTGAGCTTTCCCATTATGCTCATTTCAAATTCCCTAATCATATACTTAGTAAAATCCTCACAAAGAGACTCATTAGTAGCACCAAAAATGATATCATCAACATAAATTTATACAATTAGTGTATTATGCTTGTGCTTTTAAACAAATAGTGTGGTGTCCACCTTTCCTTTTTCAAAATCATTTTTTAAGAGAAATGAACTAAGTCTTTCATACCAAGCTCTTGGAGCTTGTTTCAATCCATATAATGTTTTGTTCAATTTAAAAACATGATTTGGAAAACAATGTGACTCAAAACTAGGAGGTTGTTCAACATAGACTTCCTCCTTAATAATTCCATTCAAAAATGCACTTTTAACATCCATTTGAAAATGCTTAAAATTCATGTGGCATGCAAAAGCTAAAAGTATCCTAATGGCCTTTAATCTTGCAATGGGGGCAAATGTCTCATCATAATCTATGCCTTCCTCTTGGTTGTATCCCTTAGCAGCCAATCTAGCTTTATTTCTTAAGATATGACTTTGCTCATCTAACTTGTTCCTAAACACCCATTTGCAACCTACAATGAAGTGTTCTTTAGGCCTAGGGACAAGTTACCATACCTTATTTCTCTCAAATTGGTTAAGTTTCTCTTGTATAACAAGCACCCAACTCTCATCATCAAGAGCCTTATCAATTGATTTTGGCTCAAGTTGAGAAACAAAGGCAAGAATATTATCTAAAGGATGAAGTTGTGATCTAGTACTTACACCCTTGAAGGTATCACCAATGATCAAGTCCTTGGAGTGATATTTAGAAAATCTTCAATCTTTGGGTAGATCTTGGCTTGGCTCACCTCTTTGTTGATGTTGTGGCTCCTCATCTTCTTTTGATGATTCACCTCCTTCTTTGCTTTTATCTTCTCTTCTTGTAGTGTCTTCTAATTCTAGCTTTTCAAAATCACTTACAAGATCATCAATAAAAACACATTTTTCAAGATCAATTTTACTAGATTCATCAAAGACAATATTCATAAACTCTTCAACTACTATTGAATTCTTGTTAAACACTCTATATGCCTTGCTAGAGGTGGAATAGCCTAAGAATATTCCTTCATTGGTCTTGGAGTCAAATTTCCCAAGATTATCATTAGTATTTAAAATATAACACTTACATCCAAATACTCTTAGGTATGATATCTTGGGTTTTCTACCATTTCATAGCTCATAAGAAGTTTTATTGAGAATGGGTCTTAAAAACCCTATTTGCATTGTAGCACGAAGTATTAACGGCTTTGGCCCAAAAAAAATTTGGTAAAGAATACTCATTGATCATGGTTCTAGCCATTTCTACTAGTGTTCTATTTTTTTCTCTCTACAACACCATTTTGTTGTGGTGTTCTAGGAGTTGAAAAATTATGAAAAACTTCATTCTCTAAACAGTAAGTTTCAAAAGATTAATTTTAAAATTCATTTCCATTGTCACTTCTAATAGAAGAAATGAAGTAACCTTTTTCATTTTGAACTCTTTTTGCAAAACTCTTGAAAGCATCAAAAGTATCACTCTTATGAGCTAAAAAGAACACCCAAGTAAACCTTGAGTAGTCATTAACTCGGACTAGTGCATAATACTTTCCACCTAAGCTAGCACTTCTAGTAGGTCCTATCAAGTCCATATGAACTAGTTAAAGAGGTCTAGAAGAACTTATAACATTTTTTGCTTTATGGGAGGCTTGATGTTGCTTCCCCATTTGGCAAGGACCACATGTCTTGTCTTTAGTGAAATTTAGCTTAGGAAGGCTTTCCACCAACTTTTCTTTAGTTAGGCTTTGAAGAAGATCCATGTTTGCATGTCTAAGTCTTCTATGCCATAACTCAGCTTCATTGCTCAAAGACATAAGACACTTAAAAGATTGGTTAGCCAAATTTTCTAAGTCAATTGAGTAGGTATTGCATTTCCTTTCACCCTTGAAAATAACCTCATTATCCACTAAAGTGGTGACTCGACATTCCCTAAAATCAAAGGTGACTTTATTACCTTTATCACACAATTGACTTTCACTCAACAAATTATGTTGTAAGCCATTAACTAATAAAACATTATTAATTAACGAACAACCATTCTTACCAATGGTTTCAATGCCAATTACCTTACCCTTAGCATTGTTACCAAATGTGACATCTCCATATTCTTTTTCCTTCAATGTCGTGAATAGCTTTCTAATTTCAGTCATATGCTTGGAACATCCATTATCCATATGCCAATTGCTTGATTTGGTGGCTGCCACACTCCCCTACATAATAAAAGTGAGTCACCTTTTCTTAGGTACCCAAGCATACTTGGGTCCTAACAGGTTAGGAGTTGAAGGGTCCTCTAATTTAAGGTGAGCCTTCCTAATAAAACAATGAATGTTAACATGCCCAAATTTCATGCAATAATGGCATTGGAGTTTAAACTTGTGAGTCTTTCTCTTATGCATAAACTTAGTATGATTATGAGGCCTTCCCATACCTTGATTATATGAATAACTGCATGTGCTTGTGTGACGAAAAGTAGTAGAGAATTGTTTATAAGAGTGAGCATGCCTTTTGTTGTACATGTAGGCATGGTTGGCTCTTTAAGTCTTGGCTCTTGAACTTGGGGGAGCCTTCCATTTGCCCTTAGGCTTAGGAGGCTTAGTGCTAGGAGTACTTTTCTTCTCAATTACCTCAACACTTGAGGTTTGAGGTTCTGATGATCTAACAAATGTAATTTGTGATGATGAGGAGGCTCCATTGAAGCCTAGACCATGTCTAATCAAAAGTGGTCTTTGAGACACAATCAATGTGTCCAAGGCTTCCTTTCCTTTATGGAACTTAGAGATTAAGCTTCTAAGCTCAATGACTTCTCCTTTTAGAGAGTCATTCTCTTTTGTTAATGAAGCCAATGAAGAAGATGATGTAGAAAGATTTTCCACATATTTTTTGAGCTCATCATTTGATGCTCTCAATTCGCTTATAAGATCATTGAGGGATTTATAATCATCCTCTAATTTTTGACATTTTTCTTGTAAGACTTCATTTGTGACTTGTATTTGTCACATCTCATAGTAAGAGCCTCTAGAAGCTCTTCATCTATCTTATCAAAATCATCTAAATCTGAATGAGAGTGGGAAGAAGTACTTACCTCATTTGGAGAATCTTCTTGTGCCATGAAGCAAATATTAGCAACTTCTCCTTCTTCTTCATCTTCACTTAAGCTATCATCCTAAGTGGCTGAGAAACTCTTCTTCTTCTCTTTGTCCCATCTCTTCTTCTTTTTTATTTTAGGACAATCGTATTTGATGTGGCCTTGCTTGCCACACTCATAGCAAGTGACTTTATTGGATCTCTCTCTAGGATTAAGAGTAGTCTTCTTGAAGCTTCTTCTCTTTTTTCTTCTTCTAATTAACTCTTTTGTCCTTTTTGAGAGCATAGCTAGCTCCTCTTCTTCTTTGTCACTTTCTTCATCACTAGAGGTAGTTTCTACCTCATTCTCCTTATTGAGGATTTGAATGCCAATGTTCTTCTTTCTTTTTCTGGTTTATCTCCTTGGCACCTTAATTTCTTCATTTGCTCATCCTTTTGTAAGGCCAACTCATGAGTTAAAAGTTTACCTATCAACACATCTATTGGAACCTTTCCAATCTGTATATTGGACTCTTGGATGTTGTACACTCTTGCACCAAACTTATCTAAAGGAAGAGTTTTAAGGATTTTTGTGTTTACCTCATAGTTGGTGAGAGTCCTTCTGAATTTTTTCATGTTAGTGACGATAGATAGGAGTCTATTCGTCATTTCGATGATGCTTTCATGGTCCTTCATCATAAAGAGCTCTCTGTCACGTAGATCTCTAAACAACTTCATTTAACCAATGTTATGCATTCATGATAATTCTCAAGAGTCTTCCAAATGACATAAGTTGTTTGGTAATGTTGCACTTTTTCAATCTCTTTGCTTGAGAGAGAGCTTAGAAGAATAACCATTGACCTCTTATTTTTGCCATTTGATCTCCAATAGGCTTTAACCCAATCTCCCTTAGAATAAGTTCTTCAATTCCATCCACTACTTTAGTGGGTGGCTTCCATTCTTTGACAACTGCATCCCAAAGGTCCACCACATTTGTATCAAGGTAAATTTCCATACTATACTTTCAATGAGTATAGTTAGACCCATCAAAGTGGGGCTTGAGGTGCGAATGGATTCCCTCTTGTGCCATGAACTTTGCTCACCTAATTAAGACTTATATATGAGACTAGGCTCTGATACCACTTGTTGGCCCTAGGCACCAAGAAGGGGGGTTGAATTAGTGTATAAAAAAAATTAAAATGAGAATAAAGAAGGAGTAGAAAAAAGACACAAGGATTTATAGTGGTCGGGTATAACCAACCCTACATTCACTCCCCAATTCTCTGCAATTGGGTGTTCCACTAACTTATAATGGTGTTTCCAAGCTCACATCTAACTTTTACACTATGTGTTTTCAATGCTCACACAATAACCTTTACACTTTGTGTTTTCAAGGCTCATACAATAACCTCTCTTACAAGTGTTTTCTAAGGATCACACTAAAATCTCTCTTAAGCATTTTCATAGGCTCACACTAAAGCCTTTCTTACAATTGGTGTTTAATGCTCACACCCAACAATTACAATCTTATAAAGAAGAGAAGAAATTGAGTAGCAAAAGTTTAAGAGCTTTAACACAAGTAATGAATTCTCTATCTGTCTCATTTTATCACTATTTGGTAGAGTATTTATATCTCATACCCACCAAAGAGACGTTATACTTCATACCCACCAAAGAGACGTTATACTTTAAAGCTCAATAAATCTTCGAGACATGTTAGGCAGATTCTGCATTAATTGCATGACAGGTGGAAGTCGCGGTCGCTACCTGTCATTCGTGATCAGGAAATCCAAATTTCCATACGGGAGCAAAAAATTGCAACAAAAAACCCCGTTTGTGTCGAACAGCTAGTCTACGTGGCAGCTCTTCATTGGTCCATCAGGAAAATATAGCAATTGTATTCTAACTGCCCACAAAAGTCGTGGTCGCGATTCTTTTTTTTAGATGGCACAACTCAGGATGCGAATTCTTCTGTTTGAAAGATAATCTTCTTCTTTTTGAATCGCAGTCGCTACCCAAAATGTCACCCTCTCAAATTTTGTTCTTCAATGGATACCTGAGACACTTGGCATGCTATGATTGTGGACTTGGTTCCCTCTTCAATCATTTTGAAAGTCACGGTCGCAATTGAGGCGTGACACAAATCGCGAATTTGTCTGTGACTTTGACACTCCTATCTTTGGATGAGCGCGACAGCGACGATGCCCGCAAATCCGTCTGGTTGAGTTTTACCCTGTCTTTAAAGTAAGTCGCGGTTGCGAATTACAGACCATTGATCGCGAATTTGGATGAACTTTGTCTTCTTGAAGATTATGCAATCCTTCCAACTTCCAATTGAAATCTTAACTTAATTCTACAAAACAACACTTAATGAAAATATTAGATATGTTTAATTTTCTTTGTCAAGATCAAAAGAGGTCTAAGACTTAGGGTTAACCAACCTAGTCTAACACCAGTATCGAAATTGGCCTTGCTTATGTAAGAATCAAGCATTTTGTTCCCATTTCTTGGTGATGTTGGCACCGATACGGCTAGCTCTATTTCAAGAAGGCAACGATGCATAATAGCCATTTTTAAAGATTTTGGCTTCTTTTGTTTTTTCTTTCTTTAAGCATTAAAATTTTGATGGATTTTGATGAATTTTACTATAAATGCTTTTGTTATTCGTGCTGGTTACTATGACCAAGTGCTTCCACGCGAATTATTACTTGAATGTGGAAACATGAACATTGATTTTTGTTAGAGTTTCTACGCATGAAATTTATGTATCCTCATGCTTTGTGAAGTTGTTTCTATTTTTGTTATAGAGGTTAGCGAATAAAATCATTATTTATTTCCATTTAAATAGGGGCTTAAGTAGTGTTTATCTTGTAAATTGCAGTTTAAATGAGTTATTAAACTGCATATGTGTTCCTCGGGTTAAATTTTAGGGGCTAAAATGCACCTTTTTCCCAATTTTGAAAAATTCATGAATTTATTCAAAATCTATTGTTTAATTATAAATAGACTAGTCAAATCCATGAATTATATGCCACAATCTTTCAAAGTAAAGGATTTTAAAATTCTTTATAAAATGTGAGATTTTGTGAAATTTATTATTTCAATAAACCATAGATTAAACAATTATTTTTTATTATAAAATACTCCTTAAATCCTTAGATTTGTGTTATACAAAATAAATGAAATTTTATAATTTTATGGATCTTAAAATTTACAAATTCATAGTTTTTGAATTAATTGATTTTGATAATATCTATAGCATCACAAAAAACAAGAAAAAAAAAAAAAGGTTCATGAATTCATTGTCTTGTGAAGAAAGTTCAATTAATAGTTTTTGGAACCAAATAGACTCGTAGCATCACAAATTGACTCGGAGCATCGATTCAATGACTTCATTGTCAAACTGACTTGTAGCATCACAAATTTAATTAATAAGTATTGGAATCAAATAAAACCCAAAAGACTTCAATCGCAAGTAAAATTAATACAAAAGATCAATACAACAATAATAAAGACCCAAAAAAAAAAAGTTAAAACATGAAAGGATACTAACCTGTAAAAGATGGTGAAGTGAAAGAGATAAACAAAGTGGATGAAGCAAACGATGCTCTTTTTTTTTTTTCTCTTTTTTTATATTTGATAAGTTTTTAAATGTTGAAAAACAACTTTCCGTTCTTGAAATAGGAAAGTTATTTTTCTTTGATTTTTTTTTTTGTAATCCAAACACTGAAAAATAGGGAAAAATATTTTCTGCAAAGAAATGGAGCTACATAGTTAAAATTTTATACTTACTAAATTAAGTGATTTTTTTTAATATTAAGTACTTTAAAATTGTTAATAAATACACTTAAAAATTAAAAAAACTTTAAAAAAGTGTTATTAGATAAACTTAAAATATTAAGTGTGAAATATTTTTATTTAAAATGCTTACTATGAATTATTAAATACATGTGTTTGATATAAATAAATTTTATAATTTTATGAAATTCATTTATAAATCTAAATTTTGTGTGTTTGGAATAAATAAAAACTTATTTGAAATTTTATCTTATTAAATCTTTAAAATTGGTTATAACTAAACTAAATTTTATTAAATTTGATAGATTTTTTAAATAAATTCCAAAATTATAAAGTTTTTTCATTGTGATAAAACACCCATAATTAAAAATATATTTTTTCACTTTTCTTCTCATTTCTTTCTTTTTCTCTCTGTTCTCTCTATCTCTTTTATTTTTTTATTTTAAATATTTGGCAAATAATACAAAGATGTTTTTATAAAAATAAAACAATTTAATGAATTATATATTTAAAGTAAATAGAAAATTCATTCATTTGAAATTAATTCTATTGTTATTTTAAAGTACACTAAATATAAAAATTTATTCATAAAAAATTCTATAAAAATACATTTATAAATAAATAATACATTTTAATTTAGAATTAAACTAAATATTATGCAAATCAAGAGTGATTTTTTGAAAATTTTTAAAGTTAATAGACTAACAGTAAAAGTTTACTCTAACTATGCCGACGTAGTGATTAGGGGCAAAATTGACCTTTGGCCATTCTAAAATTTACCCTGTTCACTACGCAGAGCCGCCTATTTCAGACTTTGAACTAAAACCCTAATCTCTCTCTGTCTCGAGCTATTCTTTGATCTGATTTAATTTAATCGTTACCAGACAAAAAATGAGGGGAAGGAGTTACAGTCCATCGCCACCAAGGGGCTATGGTAGAAGGGGTCGTAGCCCAAGCCCTCGAGGCCGTCATGGCTTTGGTGGTCGTGGCGGCGGTAGGGATCTCCCAACCAGCCTTCTAGTTCGTAACCTTCGTCATGATTGCAGGTTTCTATTTTTATTTTATTTGGGTTCTTACTTGCATTCTACGGGTTCTTATGTGTCAGAATGTTTAGAAGATTGGATTAATCTTCATCGGTGCTTAGTTTCTCATTTTTAACTTCTTGATGATAGTGTGGATATTTAGGGTTTTCGTTTCCATCTTTTCAGATAAAAGTAGAAGTAGATTGAGTTATTCGATTCCCGTACTGTCCAAGTGTGCTTTAGATGATGGAAATGCGTTGACTATCTCTGTGCTTGCTATGATAACTTGATAATGTATTGTAGATATGTTGTTTTCAAGGTTATGGCTGCATATGAAGTCAAATTTTACTGATATATACAATATGCTCTGTGATTTGGTTAATGTAATGATCTATTAAGTAAATTAAAATGATTCCTCACCACAAAAATACGGGTTTATTATAGTTGAAATTGCTTTTGTTCTTCCTTATGTCATGTATTTCTGGGCAATGGACGATTTGCATTTTGTAAACCAAAAGGAATAAATACCAATTTATTGTTTTCATATGTTTTGATGAAGCAATTGGGAGCCCATATTTAACTACTTAGTCATGCTCTTTTCTTGAGGGAGATCAATATGTTTTTACTTCACAGTGGTTTCAATTAGAAAGTCTATTTAGCTTTGATGCAATTTGCAGGACCGAGGACCTACGCAGGCCTTTTGAACAGTTTGGAGCTCTCAAGGACATTTACTTGCCTAGGGATTATTATACTGGGTGAGCTTTTTTCTATTAACTATAGATGTCTACAATTGTTTAAAAAAAATATATCATATATATGTTCTTTTATTTCTATTCTTTCCTTCAATGGGATGCCTGATTTTAGTGATTATGTTCTCTAGCTCCATAAAGTTAATGACATTCTTTGGTTACTGGTTCCGAAACATCTCATTTCATTTCTAATAACCTTAAAATTCATTCTTCAACTTCTGTTTATTTACTCCCTTTTTAGTATGTCTCACTTGTCTTCCTCCAGTACTTGAGAAACTTGTAAGTTTGAAGCATCAGTTTCTTGCAACTTTCCAATGTTATCATTCTTATAGTTTTGGAAACTCCATATTTTTCAAAGTTAGAACATAATTTGGGAACATGTCCTGAGGTATCTACCAAGTTCACTTGTCCCTTCCAATCTCTGTTGTTATGTTGGAGCATCCTCTTCATGATTTACTCTCTTGTAACCAAACATTGGGTGTGTTAATTGAAATTCTTGAGATTTAACAGTGAAATTAAAGTTTTGAAGACATCAATCAAGTAAGTAGAGTTCTTTTGAAGATGATGTTAATGGTAGTGAAGATTGGAAGGAAGTTGGGTTTGAATACACTGTGACGATGTTCCAAGTCTTGAAGAATTTCAAGTCATCTTTAAACTGATACTTGCAAGGTCAGCAGCCAAGTGCTTGCTTTCTCATGTTTATCGTGACCTTGGGATTATGTTGGTAAATTTCATTGGCAAGAGGTTTATGGCATGTGCTGTCCCTGCCTTTCTAGTTACCATGGCGACACTTATTTTTTATTTTCTTTCTGATCTACTTTTTGCAGGGAGCCTCGTGGTTTTGGTTTTGTCCAATATGCAGATCCTCATGATGCTGCTGAGGCGAAACATCATATGGATGGTAGGGTTCTTCTTGGTCGAGAGTTGACAGTTGTATTTGCGGAGGAAAATAGGAAGAAACCAGCCGATATGAGGGCAAGGGAGCGAGGGAGGTAGACTTCATTTTTTGTTTGTTGAGCTTGCCATAGGAATGGACTTCATTTTCGTTGCCATCCACTTATAAACAACTATTCTTTTTTCAGCTGAGATAATTTGATCATTTGTAAATGCTTTCTTTATTTCCCTGAATACTATTTTCTTCTTCGTTTCTTCTTTTCTAGGCAAAGAGAGTTTGGTCTGTATTTTTCGTAATATTTGTTATTTGCCAAATTGTTAATGCAAAAATTTTTATTGACACTATTTAAGTAGGGATTTTAATAGATTCCAAATGGTCATATATGTTTCTGTAGTGGTCTGATCTCAGAATTTTATAATATTATTTGATATGCTATCATTTCTATGAATCTGGGGATGTGGAGATTGTGTAAGCTTAGCAATGGAAAAAGTCAATTGTAGTTTTCATAAATACTTTTTAAGTTTGTAAGTCTTGTACTTAGTATGTTTTAATTAATTTTCAGAGCAAGAATCTTAAGCCTTGATTGGTTCGAGGGTACTTACTTCTAGGGAAGTAACTTTCTGAGAAGTTGAGTTTTTTAGTAGCTCATTCCTATGGTTCAAATAGCAACTTCCATGGAAATATATTGCAAACAAATCAAAAAATACCTTAATCTTATTAAATAAATTTATTTAAGGAAACTATTTGAAATATATTTTAGGAAATGTCTTGCTACTTCCACAGAGAAGTTGAACTTACCAGCCTCCCCTCTCATTAAGTCATTTCCTCTATCTAGGAAGTTTAGCGGTCAAAAGGAAGTGCAAGTTTGTTTTGACTTTGCACTTACTCTGAACTGGTATAATTAAGAAGCATACTTCCGTGAAAGTTATACTTCCTTAGGTAACATCATATACGTACTTCCTTGAAAGTTGGACTTCCTTAGGTAACATCATTTATGTACTTCCTTGAAAGTTGGACTTCCTTAGGTAACATCATATAAAACAAACAGCACCTATGCTATGTTTGGAGAGAAACAAAAGGAAAATATGGTGAGAAAGGAAAATGGCGAGGGGAAATAGTGAGAAAGTGAAAAGGACAGAAAATAGATATTTGCCTTCTCCTTGTTTGAATGACATGAAATGAAAATAAACATATTCTCCCTTGTTTGGAAAGCTGAAAACATAAAGGAAAGGAGGCACTTCTGTTTGAATTTACAAATTTTATCCACATAGATTAACATGTATTTGATATTCGGAGAGAGTAAATAAGTAATCTTTTGTTAACAGTACATGTTCTTTCCACTTTTGCTTATTTTCTATTTGGTTTGGAGAGATTTAACGTATGTATATCCAGAAGAGTTTGGATTTATTTTCTTTCCGTCCATATTTTCCTAAAATTTTCCAAACCAAAAAAAAAATTATCTTTTTATTTTCCCTAGATATTATCTTTCCCCCTTATTTCTCCAAACAGAGGGTCACAGATTTTGCTAGATTTACACATGAAGAAAACTATAATGAATGTCTGTTTTATTATGATTTATTTGAAGAAATCTTAATATTCATGCTTGTAATCATAAAATTTTGATAACAATATGATTTTTCAAATGTTGGAATTCCGTTGTAGGGGCCGATTTCGTGATCGAAGGCGATCTCCACCTCGTTATTCTAACTCGCCTCACTATTCTCGTTCACCACCTCCGCGTTATGCAAGATCTCGTTCAGGCAGTCGTGATTACTATTCCCCTCCTAAAAGACGACGATACTCAAGGTATGTAAATATAAGTTTACACAATTTTTTTTCCCCCTCTTGTGGAAAATTCTCTTTTCTAGCTTGCAAAACACCATCTTTGTTAATGTAACAGAAATGTGAGAAGTGCTGAGTTTAACTCTTGAGAAAAGGTATTAGCTGCCTTTAGTGACTCAGTTGAGTTGCATCGATAATTCTTTTAGGGACGGTGGATTTTTTAGTGTGGTGGTTTATGCGATAAACTTTTTCACAGTTTAAACGATTTGCAGAGGCATTCTTTTGTTTTTTCTGTCTCATTTCCCTCCTGTTTTGGCTGGATGTTAATCACACTTTATCCAGTTTGAGATCAAATTATCTCTAACTTTGGCATGCTTTTTACTTCGTGTTCCTTTAGCATTGTGGTTAAACTATGTTTTGCAAACTGCTTTTAAAACATTTAAGGTTTGGCAAACTATGGTTTTGGAAAAGCTTTTTGGTTTTTTAAAACTCTGGTTTAGCATAACCAATAGAAAATTGATAAAAAATAAAAATAATATATTGAACAGTTTTGAAAAACATCCCTAAACTCAATGCCAAAGGAAACCGTACTTATATTGTTTATATCTTATCGAGTTTGCTTTTGGAAAGCAACTTCCTCATTTGTAAAACTTGATTTGGGAAGCTATCACAGCTCGTATATTTTGCATATATCTTCTTGATTTCTCATATCAATTTCTCCACACCTCATCATTATAGTGTGACAAATGGGATTCCAATTGTAGTTTAAAGTGCTGTTGTTATACATGCATATCTAATGGGATCATTCAGTCATATACCTTTTTTTGTGCAATAAGCCTCTGAATCTGAAATATCAATAGTTTTGACACTAGACTGCATTGTTTCAAGTTCCTTTGAACTCTTTAAAAGTTTTAACATGCATGTTGCTGTTTGCTTTGCTCCAAGCCAGATCCGTTTCACCACAAGAGAAGAGATATAGTGAAGAGAGGTCATACTCACAGTCAAGGAGCTGTAGTCGAACTCCAAATAGGCGTCAAAGCCAGAGTCCAAGAAACAGAAGTCGCAGCCCAAATAGAAGCAGAAGTAACAGCCCTAGAAGCAGGAGCCAAAGCCCAAATCATGATGAATACCCTAGGGAATCAAACGGAAATAGGTCTCCTACTCATTAAGGTATTGGGAGGAGATAACTATAATGCTACATGTGTTTGGGATCATGTTTCTCCTTGTGGGCATCTGGGTTTTGCTGTTGTTTGGAAGTTTATAGTATACATTTTTTTTTGTTCTGTGGGGAATTTCGATTTAAGCATTTGGTAATTTGCTTTATTTTGTGGCTTAGTGATGAACCTTATATTATTGTCTAACTGACTATGGAACTAATTTACTGTGCTTGGTACTGTATGACCAGTTATTTCCGTGCTTTTGAATAATGGGGCTTTGTCATCTTGATCTTGGGAACTTTGCAGTGTAGTGTGAGTCGGTGGTGGTTTTGGGGGGGGGGGCGGGCGGGCGGGGGGGATTGCTTTACAACAAGAATTGAAGGTTTTGAATGGTTCTCTTTTTTGTGCGATGACAAACATGCTCAAAATGTGATATTGCCGGAGGAGATCTGATCATGGCAACATAGAGACCATTTTAACAAGCGAGAGTTGGAGTACAGTTTGTTTGCAAAACTTAGCAGCCGCAAAATCACGGCCTCAAGCGCACATGCAACCCTCCTCTCCCTTTCCATCTAAGGTTTTGGTGAACACAATTTTGGATAAAATACGACGATTTCATCCTTATATCATAGCACATTACTTCATCCCTTATGAGTTGCTGTATTTTGATACTTTTAGATTAAGTCGTCATTTCGTTTATTTAAATGCTTCAATATTTATGAGTAAAATTTATTGTAATGACCAAATCATTCTTGATCTTAACCCCATCTCTGAAATCATCGGGTTCTGGGTTTGAAAGAGAGGTGGAGCTTGATAGGTTTTTTTCATGGGATTGAGTCATTAATAAAAGAGGCTGTGAAGTGAACATGGAAGTAGGGGTGAGCAAACTAGTTGATTCGATTTGGTTTGTTTAGTTTGGTTTTTTATTAAAATTAGTCAAACAGAATTTTATATTTACGAATTGAACTGATCGGAAATTTTTGAAAAAATTGAATAAACTGAATTAAATAAACTAAATTTTATAGATATATAAATCAAATCAAATTGAATATGTAAAATTTTGATTTGGTTTGATATGATTTAATTAAATTATATATTTTTTAAATTTGGTTTGATTTAAATTAATATGATTTATTAATAATTTTGATTTATTTGATTTTTATACAAAAAACTGAATTAAAAATGGACTCAAATCAAATTAAATCAAATTGATTCAGTCTGATTTTTTAATTCAATCCAGTTTTTGCTCGCCGTACATGGAGGAAAGGGATAAGAGGCATGGAGGCTTGAAGGTGGGTTTAATTATGAGACTCAATAAATTTTGGAAAATATTAGGGTGCGCTATGAAATAATAACCATTTGTTGTGGTGGCTGAAAAGTGAATAATGATACACTAAAAGACAAAACAATAATAGTCACATGTTGTGGAGGCTGAAATGTGAAGAGAATAAAAAAATGAGTCAACAAAAGACCAAAAAAAAAAAAAAAAAGATCAGTTAAGATAGTAAAGGGATTGATATTGATTCTTGAACAAAATGTCATTCGCAAATAAGTTATAAATATAGATCTCAATGAGCTCCCCTTCATGTAATATTTGGAATGACCATTGAACAAATTGTTTTTGTTAAATAAGTGTAAAATAGAAATATTAAAATAATAATAGAAATGATTGAATAAAATGTAATGAACACTCACATAATAATTTATCTATATTTTGTGTAATAATTATTTATTATAATATAATAATTAAATAAATATAGTAAAATAAAATATATGTTCATAGAATTAAGTGATTAGAAAGTAAATGAAATGATAAATATAGAAGTAATAGAGTTTAATAATGTTAGGGATAGATATTTTCAAAATATAATAGTACTGTAATAATTTTGTTCATTATATATTGTGAATATATAGAATCATATCCTTAATATCTAATTTTTTTTTGTAGTTTTTAATATTCAAAGTACTAAGTTTGTTATTTAATAGAAAAAATTAAGATTAATATATATATATATATATATATATATA